>JABFAK010000152.1:0-18977 GCA_013266265.1 Fusarium sp. NRRL 66182 | reverse complement strand
GCGTTATGCTCCCTGGCCCACCACTTGTACAAACCCCTCAGAAACTCTCTGCTCCTCACTGGTCTTGTCTCTCATTTCGTCTCCCAATAGCGCCATATTCTGGACTCTCTGCCCCGGGTTGGCCTCATCTCTATCCTTGTCTTTAATTCGTTCTGGCTCTCTCTCCACCGACTCCGCGATTTGCTGAGCCTGGGTGAACCTTGCCCATATCGCCAGCCATTCGCTGTGTGGATGGTAGGCCTCTTGCCAATGACGCTCTTATCGGTGGATGCATCGGCGGCTACTTGGAGCAATTTCCCGAGTCCTGCTCCTGAAGCGGCATACAAGTGCCCTCTGCCTAAGTAAGTTCGATATTGCTACGGCCGTGTCAGTTAATGTTAAGGAAAGCCTCAAGTGTGAAACAGCAGCGCACAGCTAATAAGCCTTTGGCTGTTCTGAAGCTGTTCAGATACGGATATTTATTTCTAGGACATGTTTCTGAATCCAATCCTCCCAGTCGCCAGCTTCACGTCCTGGGCACAGTATCTTCGCCGGGCCGAGAGTATGAAGCTTAGCATTGTAAGCAGTACATTCTTTAGAGTAGTGGTATTTTGGCGCCTACGGTTATTGACGTCGTGAGATGAGGGTATGCCTCGATTTCTTGCTCATTGGTCGGAGATGGTACCCAGATCCAAGTTTCCGGAGTACATGTCGGTACTTCTGAGAGGACCATGCATCGAAGTGAGTGCTGTCGCTAGGGCGGTGGCAGGCTCCCCTTTTGGCAGAAATGACGATTAGGTGAAGGAGTGCGGATGTCTTGGGTCACGGGTAATGGTCGAACAGGTGTAGGTTGGCTGTCACGACGTGGATTTGTAGGGTAGCAAAAAGGATGGTGAGTTGCGCCGGGGTTATTGCTGATATGTTCAAAGTTGTGCTTGGCGATATCTATAGTGAGAGATGGATCGGCTGGCCTCGGGCGTTAATTCTGTCTTGGGTCTATCGAGAGAGAGTTCACTCCTGGGACCTTTTAATGGATGGGCGATCATGATGCCACAAGGAGTTCTATGCGTACCTCGCCCATCATCATGTGGCTTCCTTGTTTATACCAGGTCAGAAATGCATCGAGAGCAACAAGACTGCTTCCAAGACTGCTACTAGAAGTGTGGTAGGTTGGAAGCGCTGAATATAGCAGCCTAGTAGGACGAGATGACCAAGTATGGGCTGGTAGGATACAGGTTGCAGAATGTGTCATGTTGTTAGCAATGAAGCCTGATTTACCCACATAATTTCCTTCACCTGTCATGTTGGAGTTGTGCCAATGCTAAAAGACTCCTTTCTCTTGAAAACTATACAAGTAGGGTGACTTGTAAGCCTAAAGCCAAGCCTAGATCACATCAATAACACCTCGTCCCATACACAAGTCATATTCAGCCAGTCGAGTCTCTAACAGTTACTTTACCCCAATATCCCAACGGCAAGCCTAACCCTTTTTGCCACTTGAAATAAACCTCTTGCTCCTCAATGCACCGGAAACTCGCGACTTGAGCCGTTGCGCACGCTGTGCTTCACGAAGCTCCGCGATGTGCTGAAGCTCCGCCTGCAGTTGAGACTGCTTCTGCAGCAGTTTATCAACCCTATCGTAACTCTCCTCCAGAGCTTCCTGCTTTCTCTCGGCTTTCTTGTGGTGGTTCCTGAGCTTCGTCTCCAGTCTGCTCATAAGCCCGAGATTATAGTCCTGCACCCTATGCGTTTTACTGTTCAATCCGCAAATATATCTCTGCTCGACGACGATGGAGTCTTCGCAATCTTGGATGGCGTTCCAAAATTTTGATCGCTGGTTTCGCAGGGTCATGCCCTTGACCTGTTCTTTTTCGATTGCGCAGATCATCTTTTCAATGTCCTGACGGAGCGATTTCTCCTTGTCTTCAAGGTCTGTGGCGGCGGATTGGTCCAACGGTTTCTTACGTTGATTATCGTTCGCTTTGGCAGATGCAGCTTCAGAGACAACTAAACCTGTTAGGTAGAGAATGGTTGAAAGGGTTAACATAGTAACTTACCGCCGCCTACAGCGGGACGGGGCTGAGAACAGTGACGGCGCTTCCGGGCTTGCTTGTCAAGATCCGGTTGTTTAACAGTTGTCTCGGGACCAGCCTTTCGCTTAGGCACACGGAGGTTATAGCCATGGCCACATACTTGCTCTGAGAAAGCATTCTCTCGATGCCCAGATGTGTGATCCAAGGACGCTGTCACCTCTGTCGACGGGGAGTCTGCTGGCGCGACATGTTGCTGTCCAACTCTGTCTGGGCGCGGTTTGGTCATTGCTGAGCAGTCGTCCAAGTCCTTGGGTGAGTAAAGATGACCAGGTGTATGATGTTGGAGTAGTGCCGTTGCTGGCTCCGGACAAGATAGGAGACAATGAGTTGAGACGAACCATTGCTCAGACTGCAAGGGCCTCCTCGACTCCTTTTGAAATATCAGAGGCCGGCATAGCTCTGTCGCACATTTGCGTTGTAGTAGCCGGGAACCAAGTCATTTCATGCCGGTAAACAAACACCTGAGCGTTTGCCGCATAACGGAGATTAACACAAACGCTCTACGGCAGGCCAGGATACAAGTTGTTCTGGCTTCAGGCGCAAGATATAATATAAGTTGCCTCATACTACTGAAAATAATAAGGGAGTGTAATACTCTAACCATTACGTCTATAGTGTTTTATACGATATCTCTCAAGTCGAAAACCTCATAGCTCGGTAGTGGTGCAAGAGGCATCATGAGTCAAGTTATGGTGTAGGGATGGGCGTAGATCTCTTCTGTTCCACAAGTACAGGTACGTACTTGGTCAGTATCTTGACCAGGGCAAACTACCGATTGGCCAAGATAATACACAAGTATTGAGCTGAAACGTGTCTGTTGTCCGTGCCCCGGATCCCAGCATGCAAACGCTCGCATATCGTCGTCACGAACTTGATAGGCCAGCGGCTAAATACACCCTCCATCAACCAAGTCCGATTCAAAGCTCTGTTGTTAACATATAGATTGGCCCAAGATGGCTCAATTGCCATCATCTACCAACATCTTATTAGCTTGTCTACGTTGCCTTTGGGCTGTGGGCACATGTGCGTGTCGTCTCATGACGTTTTCTGCCGCGGTCACAGCCAACATAAAAAGAAGAAGCGGCTAGGATGGCGTAGGCAAGGGGAGAGTGTGTCACTGTGGCTGGCGAGATGAGCCTCCTGTAGTCAGTCGAACAAGTGATGAACAACCTGATGTAAAAGTCAAGATATCTTGGACTTGGTTCTATTTCCTTACCACCTGTTGTAGGATAAGCCAATTTGCCTTGCGTGGCTGAGGTTATTCGACGCGTCGTCGCTTCTGAGGTGTCCCTTTCCCTTTGATCCGTAGCTGAATGCCGACATGATAGTCTCCGATGCTGGTGGGACGTCATGAAAATGCTGCGTATTTGAAGCTTGTCCCTGATACCAGTTCCACCTGGACACACCCAGCTGTTGATGGTGCGCCGTCGTTGTGGCGGAACATGGTCTTGTTTTGCTCGTAGCTGTATCCCCACTGACAGCTTTGCTGTCCCTCGTCTGTTGCGCTTCCGTGCATGCCTAGTCTGGCGCAACATGTCCAACAAATGGGAACTATGCCAGTGCATAGTACCAGTCATCAGACAGTCCTCCAACGTGACGGGAGCGTGTAATGTGCAAGGTGGCTGTATGAGCAGATCCCCCTCGTGCAGAAAAACAGCAATCCCTCCACCCGGAACCCTCCCAGTCCCAAGATGACCCTTTTGAAGGGCGTCAAGACCAGAGCTTTATACCTTGCTCGCAGAGTACCGTGGTATATGCCCCGTGGCGATCGACGGGCGGGAGATGCGCCGCACCTTGGGTGGCAAGCAGATGGAACGCGACACAGTCGTCAAGGTCGTTGAAAGCAGCGTCTTGAAGCTTCCCGTTGTCTGTACGAAGGAGGTCGAGTATCTTGCAGTCTCTTCTGTCGATGAGGCATCCAGGTATGACATTGACGTTGATTCGGCCGATGTTGACAGTGTTGAAAGCCTCACCTCTTTCGCCGCGGCGTTTGTTGAACAGATCAATGGCGGCCCCCGATGTCATTCTCTCAGGTTGGTAACCTTGATCCGTGGCCTCTTTGAAGTCGTGAACGTCAAGGTGCTCTCTGGTTGCGAGGATAGCGAGAGCATCTGGGATTGTCAGCTGTACCGGGTTCTCGGATGACCAGGGTCGGCAGAAGCGGGGGTCCTCTACCAAGGAGGTGATTATACATTCCTTTCCTTGTCATCTGTCTGCTTGCTTCTGAAGTCGGCAGGGTGCCATGCAGACAGACAGAACAACGGTTGGCCATAAAATCTGACGGCGGCATACTACAGATCAGGTCCTCTAGTTATCGTAGGAACAACAAGCCATCCACTGTGGCCGCCGGGAGTAGCCCTATCTGTGGCCAGTAATAAAGCCTGGGATCGGCTACTGAACTGGGAGACATCAATGATTTACAGGGGCGGCCTTCCGGGACGGGTAACTAAAAGCCCCCGGGGTGTCACGGTGACTAGATACGTAGAGGCTAGAGTCACTGACCCGGGACTACCCAGCTACCTTGTCTACATATGGGGCATCGAAATGACTCAGAGTCCAAGCCCGTAAACGAATAACTGATGGAAGATGTTGAGATCAATATGTCGGAATCTTCAATAACTTCCGCGCCTCGTGGACACAAGACGGATATAGAGGCGATAGACCAAGTTTGGTACGTCTTGATTCTGGTGTTGACGGACATGACCGACATGATTCCACGGCCAAACTCATCTTGACTTTACTTGAACGACCCATGTAGCCCCCAAGAAAAAAAACAGAAGAGAAGAAGAAACTTTTGGAGGGGCATCGTACGAGCTCAGAATCATGGCATCCCTCGCAACCAGAGCCAAGGCTACTCGGTGTTATTTCGGAATTACTTCACTAACTACTCGCATATCAATGGCCCTCGAGTGCATTCTAGGTACTTGTAGTTGAGGCTCTGTTGTGATCGATCAAGGGTGGAGCTGTGGGTGCTTTGTGTCATGGAAGAGGTGTAAATATTTGAGTTCCCTGGTGGAATGAATAGTACTGTAGGTATGGTGAATGCTGGCAATCTGCCTTGAACTTGAGCACATAGAGCTAGCCACCAAGGAGCCAAGTTGTAAGCTTTGTTGACCATTCAAGATTTTCTTTGCTGGTAACGAGAGCACATCCGTGTACCTCAGTCATCACGTTGCTGCATTTTAGTCGAGGTATTGTCTCTGGAACACACCTACCGACATCTACGTTTTAGTAACAGGCCCTGCCAGAAGCAATGAGCCAAGAGCCGGTCAAGCCCTTAGTATTCCTCCTCATACTCCTCGTCCTCGTCCTCTTCCTCGTCCTCGTCCTCGTCCTCGTCCTCGTCCTCGTCCTCTTCCTCCTCGTCCTCAATCTCCTGACGAGCCTTCTCGAATCTCTCGGGCTCAATATCCTTGATGACTTTCAACAAAGCCCGCAAATCAAGATACTCCTCATCGTCTCTGCCAATACACCTGGTCTTCGTGCGAGTAAACTTATCCTGGATTACTTTGTTGTTCCGGCTGAGGCGGACATTCAGCTCTTCAATCTTTTCGTTCAAGCTTGTTACCTCGCCATCAAGGCGATCATCAAGCTCTTCGATCTTGCTCAAGCCTTGAGATCTTTGAGGCTTCGCATCGAGGCCCAAGTCCTTGCATTGTTCAATATATTTTACCCAATTTGGCCAGACTGCGGGCTGGGATAGTTCAGTACAGGACAACGTCAATAGCGAACGGATATGACATACCAGATCCTTTCTTTCTTCGATGCGGCAGCTGGCAGCCCATTGCATTGCCGTAGCAACTTTACTAGGAAGATCGCGATACTCGGGGATCTATTTCAATCAGTCTGAGAGCCATGTGTGGACCTAGAGCCAACGTACCGGTGAACACCCCTTGCTCCTGTTTGCGCAATTTTGACAGGCCTTCTTGGCTAAAGAGACTTGCTAGTTAGTCGTTTTACCAACGGACTCGTTGGTGTAATGGCCTACCAGTTCGACATGGCTCTGGTTTGCCTTGTACCCCTTCTTTGATCATCATGCTCAAGCAGGCAAGGCAAGGACTATGACGAAACTTGAGATACTTCTTTTTCAGTCGCTTCGCCTCACCCTTTTTGCGTTGGTTGATACTATCATCTGGAAGGTATTGCTCGAGAGTCTCCAATATTGTCTGATCAAGTCCATCATCAAGCTCATCTTCAAGCCCATCTTCAGACTCATCACCCATAGCGAAAGTGGCATGTCAATCAACGCACCTTGGACTACGATCTGGGTTCGTGGACTAATGTTTTGGGCAACTGCAGGTGTGTTTCGTCCAGTTGATGGATGGGGAGGCGAGTTGGCCCAGATTCCGCCCGCGGTAATAAACCCCAAAGCTGGTTGAACAGAAGCACAGACACGGCCGGACTGATCACAGCTTGTGGAGTACCATAGGCCAATGGGTTGTTGCAGATATTGAGTGCCCTTCCAAGGTCCGGGTGCCGGGTATTAACCCCTGACTAGGTACGAATACTACTATGTATGATACATGTCCAGCCCCGGTAATATCTGTCTCAGGCTCTCAGTCGCTGGGAGATGGGTCACGTGTATGAAAATTGAAATTTCTCCCGACTCTGTCAAACTTGAATCCTACATGATTTCGGGATTGTCGTCTTATGCTTTTCACGTCTCGACACGCGTCAATATACAAACGGACGGATGTAATAATGATAATCTAGCACGTCTATCTTGTTCATTCTAGTTTGCTTCGCGTTTTGGGTGTATTCCTCCCTAACATGTTGCGTATCTTCCTTCGCCCCATCTACCGTTCCCGCAGATCTAGATCTTCAGATGCGACCCATGATGACTAGATCCCTGACGGGGCTGGCTACTGGCAAGCATATCACCCAGGAAGCAGGCCAGGCCTCGGCTGGGGGCCGCTGCCACTTCATCAGCCATGTCCACACGCGCATCCACCCACAAGAGAAACGCGCGCCTACATACGGATACGGAGTATTGCAGTACTACGTAGACACCCTGCATCACGTAGCTTTAGAAGGAAAAGAGGGATGGATGGATGGAGAGGTACCCGTAGGCATAATAAATTGCAAATGTGCATATGCTTCATTAGTTTCCCTGTAGTATCCGTTATACTTTTATAAAGGCCTCTACCAGAGATGTCCACCACTGGGAGCAGACAGTCATCTCTCGTCAATTTATGCTCGTCTTCTGCACTCGAACTTGATGTTGCTTTCATTCATTCATCAGCTCTACAACTTTCTTCTCCTTGTGCACTCTGCCTTGACCCTTCGCCTATCGACCGCTCAGTCCAATGGCTGGCGCTTGAGATAGCCTCTGTTCAGTATCTACAGACTATCACTACACCGCCCAAAATGCCCGCAAAGTCGAGTGTGAGTAACCCCCCATCCAAATTTCTCTCAAGGGCACGCTAATGACTCTGGCACAGAATTTTGATCTCGTTGATGCACGTTTCCTCTGGTTCTTGTCATGACATGATGCTGACAACGTACAGAGCGGCGATGAGGGCAAGAAAAAGCTTCTCAAGAAAAAGGCCACCGAGGTAGGCCAAGTTCCTTCAAGTCGTTCCATGATAACTGACCTTGGGGCCACAGAAATTCGTCAACAAGAAGCAGGCTCCGAGGGAAACGTGGGACAGCGATTTTGATGACTCAAGGTCTAACAGAGGGAGCCCTCTACCCGAACGCCGCAAGACCCGTCAAACTACCGGTCATCGGATGTCCCTCTCCCCGATCGCCATGGTCAAGGAGGAAAAGACAAAAAGGGCTCCTCGAAAGGTTGCTGAGACTAAACAGGGGCCTAGCACCATGACTACCCTGGCGTGGCGAACAAGAGGTACATCTTCTGGACAGTCGTCGAAAACTCGGGCAAAGGGTGCCCTTCAAGGAGGTGAGGATCGTGGCGTGCAATCCAGTAAAAGCAATGCCACTCGCCTTCCATTCGTTCCACTTACGGCAGCAAAAAGACTTCAGCGGGAAAAGGAAAATGCCCAGGTCAAGTCGAACTCACAGGATGAATCGCATACTGATGTCTTCTTGCCTCCCACCTCGGCAGGCAAGCGTGCCTGGCACCAAGAGTCTCGGATCGAGGAGGGCTCCGGAAGCAAACGCCTCAAGAACTCTGAGAAACTGTACAACGTGGTTCCTTGCCTCCCCTGTATCCAAAGTTGGATTTCAGGTGCCAAAGACGCCAAGGATGGCATCGACGGCCAGATGGTGAGAGACGCCCAGCTCTGCGAGCGAAGTGACCTGGCTGTCTGTGTTGACTGCCCAGACCCGCGGCGCTGTAAATATGTAAGCATGCTCCTATTGTGGCTCTGGGACTGCAGCTAACCTGACGAGCCGGACAACGACCTGGAGCCCATCCGAGACCTTTGTGCGGTTCTGCATTCCTTGGCGCAACAAGCCCATGAGGGCCGCCGTATTGTAAGTCCCAAAACCCCGGTGCCTTGCTTGACAAGCTGCTAAACTGCACCGGGACGACGGTAAATGGGAGCGACTACTCAGCCATGTTCGGTTATACATGGACCCTACATTTATCAGACAATTCCTCCTCCAAACGCATCGACAGGCTGAAGTTGATGCCAAGAGACTTCGGGACTGCACAGTCAGCAATCAAGCGTTACTCAGTCGAGTGACAAAGCTTGAGCGCCAGTACCAAGACTGGGCAGAAGTCAAAGAGAGGCTGGAGAGCCAGCTTTCGAAGCTTGAAGCTCAAGTGAGTGAAATGAACAGAACGCTTGAGGAATGTTGCGAGCTTGCATCTCAGCCTGGAGACCAAGAGCCCTTCGCAGCGCCAGATAGTCCCATGGATGCCGACCATCTTGACGAGGACGACAAGGTCATCCGTGGAGCAAGAGGTGCTAGTGCCTATGAGATTTCAAGCGATACTGGGAGCGATGGTCCTGGTGAAGAGACTACCCGTGTTGCTGCTGATGAGCGTCATGGGGGCGAGAGTTACCATGTCGATAGTGATGGCCATGACGCTTGAGTTGCTTTGATGAGTCGATTTCGGGTTAACTTCTCGGATGGCTGGTTCTTCTTTTCTCTTTTCGTACATACAAAACACAAAAGAAACACATAAATTTGCATGTCAGATACCATGGGAGTGGAAAAGCGGGAAAACGATTTGGCAATTCAGGCTTCATTGGTCTGTTTTGCTTCTCTTGCTAGACTTGTTGATAATTCTTTTTTTATTCTTTTTTAATTCTTTTTCTTATCCTTTTCCAGGAGCCTGTTGAGCACACATCAACTCTATCAATATCTTCAGTTGTCTCTGCCATCAAATTGCCAGCCCCTGTTTGTTCAAATCACTGAATGATCCAAGGCGCCGGCCGCAACGTTTCACAAATGCCACGCCGAGGTGAAGCAGGAGCGTTGAAACATTCGATCCCGCTGTGGATTCAGGCAATAGAATCAGTGGCCCTGCTCCCCATAAACACGGACCAAGTATAACGCATAGTTACGGTACCGGAAATCTACTCTATGCTCGTCTACCATTTTCCTCCTTCACGTCTAGGCCATACCTGAGTTTACACAAGTACACAAGGGCTATGGAATAGCTTGCGACATGACCAAATCGTGACCGGGGTATCGGCGTCGATACAGGCTGGCATACATCCCCCTAACCCCTTTCCTCCAGCCCCTTCTCCTGTTGTACACCATCAGTTTGCAGCAAACAGTAATTAATATCCGTGTCCCACATTCTTTCTGTACTGCATATATCCGTACCTATTGGCAGATCCATCTCAATACCCACAAAACAACCGTGTGTTGTCTGTCTTGTCAAATCTGGAACTGGCCAAAACACGGGACAAGACGTGGCAATCCGTTGGAAACAACGTGGCCACGCGCACCCTTGTCTCAGCTGCAACATCAGACATATTCAGATAAGCAGCTTCCTCCGCTGGTTACTCCACAACATGCACCTTGCCTGGCCCGGACTGAACGCGGCGGATGGTGAGTCTACCACCACAAAAGCAAAGAGAGCAAGGATACTCAACTATGTCTCTGGCATTTTTGCAAATGGGCCCAAGGCGGGAGCCATCACATCTCCTATTTACCAGCCTTCTTTGGCCTGGTGTCTTGGTTTCGCCCATCTTCTTCATCTTTCTCTGCGCTCCATCTTTGCTCTCAAACCAACCACAGCCCCTTGGCCCCCAGATTCGCCGTCGCTCAAGGTTCTCGCTCGTCACACTTGTCCATATGAGGCTCTGCCTTGTAGCTCATTACTCGCGACAATTGTCAACCAGCGGACTAGACCATGGCTCAAGGGGTACGTCAACGCAGTACTTACTTGCCAGCCCCTGCTGAACTCTCCTCAAGGATCGAGAATTGAGTGCCTCGCTCGCCCACGTTGGTCTTACTACTCTTGTTTGCTCCCATGTGCTGATATGTTCAGAGCCCAGAGATTGACTTGACCGTCAAGAAAAAGCCCCTCCAAGTATCCAACAAGAACCCACCGGAGGCAAGGTAATTTCCTACTATGCTCCGTTCGTCGTTCTGATATTCACCACAGAATACCACTGGCCAAGAGGCCGCACGCGCCACAGCAAGTAGGAAGCATAGGTTCAAACACCCCAGGCCGCCACATGTCTTGGAGGGACAGGTGGATGAATCTTTCCAGAAGCCCATCTCGAAAGCCAATGCACGACACCAAGCCTTAGCTACCCCAACAGCCGTCCGGCATAATGCCATACCTCCCGTTCAAGCCTCAGTGCCAGAGCCTCGTCTAGTTGAAAGCAAGCATGAGCAAGTCACCGTTAATCCCAAGTCCCGTCCTGGGGGTGCTACCCTCTCACTGAGGGAAACGGACGTCAAGGCGAGTCGCTCTGGCGCTCTACCTGATGCTGGGATTACGACGTGTCCGCGGGTCCAGTCTGAGACGCAGCAGACGTGGACGTCGTCTACTTCAAAACGGACTTGGCCTTCACACCCTCACACTAGCTCTCTTCCCAAGCCTAAACGACTCAAGAAGGGCACAGAAACCAACGCGCGCGCTCCCATCCCAGAGACGACCGCTATTGAGGATCAGGGCCCCATTAGTATACCTAGTCTGGCCTTTGATAGACAACGTTATCATCGAGTCCCCTGCATTCCATGCATCTTCAAGTGGTCTACTGATCCAGCTTGGGTTTGTAAAAAAGCCAAGGCCGGCGGTGAGTCTACCGTAGCGCATGCTGTTTTGTCTGACAGTCTGCTGACCGTCTTCAAGTTTCTTGCGCGAACTGTCCAGACCCCAAGGCCTGCGCTATGGTATGTTCATCTGTTCACAATGCCATCTCAGTTGACTAATCTCCATAGCCGACCGAAGACTTGGAGCATCTCCGAGCGCCATGCTTTGAGCTTCATCGGATGGCTCAGAGTATGGCCCACACTGGCCAATATGCTGTAAGTCATCACATCCCTATGACCTACAACACTGCTTATTGGAATCAGGATAACAAGATTTGGAAAGAATACCTCAACGAGGTGCTAGTTGTTCTTGTGTCAGTCCAGCTCACCACTATCCAAGGTTCCCTGGATGTGGCCTTGCACAGGGTCCGTGATCTCGAGGTCAAGGTGGGCCAAATGACGTCCTCGGCCGAGTCTTCTTCCGAGGTTCAAGAGTTATCTGCTCGATTGGCCAAGGTGGAGAAGCAGGTTCAAGAAGAGACCAGGCTTCCAAAGACCCTTCAAGCCAAGCTTGGTCAGAGGCGTCGTAGTGACCCTGTAGCCCCTCTCACAGCTACTGCCGGCTGTGATTACTGTTGGAGCCCCATTTAAAGACCCAGTTAAAGCTCAGGTCGAAAAGCCTGTTCAACGCCCTGCTGGAGCCACTACTAGAGCCACTGCGGAGGCTGATGAAACCCCTGAAGAGCTCCAGGATGCCCAAGAGAAGAATGATAAAGGGGCTGTGCATGGGGAAAACAATCCAGGTAACATGATGGTTGCTTTGCCAAACCCCCAGAGCTCTAACATTGTAGGAGGAGAGGGTTGAGCATGCTTAAGAAAGCACTCGTCAGAGGCGTATTCGTCCGATACTTGATAAGATTGGATCATAAAATTCATAGTATCAAGGCCGGATACTCATTCCAGTACGCCAAGAATTGGTAGTTAATATTAGCTTATATGCTGTCTATATCTCGAGGTCATTCACGCGCTTCCAGACTTTTTCACCGGCTAGGAACCTGTCATGCGGGTTATATATCGGTCGAGAAGCCATTGTCAGGCTTGGAAACTCGATGTTTTTACCTTTTCCTTAGCTCGCCGGCTTCTCCTTGACTAAAATCCAGCCGCGTAGAAAGCTCCTAAATCAGTGTGATGCATCATCCTTCCATACCGATCAATCCATTGTACACTATCGATAGGGACAGGTTAAGGGGCAAGATGGCACAGAACCACTTCAGACCCAGCTGCCTTGACAGTACTGAAATCGGGCTTCATTCCGTGGAACAAGCGAGACGGCCTGCAGGTAATAGCATCGTCAAATATAGGCCCTTTACTCTTCCAGGTGCCTTTCTCTGCATCCTCAGTGGTCATACAGACCAATAGAAGCTCGACGGTCCCTTCTTGTCGTGCGGCTCCATCCTCCTGGGAAAGTCCCCAGTGAGTGCAGTCCTCTCCCATGGGACAGTCTGCAGCATTGGCATGGCGGAGACGGACTCGGTGATATTTGTCTTCCTTCCAGTGGTAGCCACCCTCGAGGGTATCCCAAAGGACCTCTCTCGAGACGTAGCGAGTAGGCTTCGCCGATAACCAGTTATATTGATTGAGCCTGGAATCAAGGAATGGCCATTTTGCAGGAGAGTCACCTGGGTTGATGATCGTGAAGTGAGTAGGTCTGGGTGGCTGAAATGTTGGTAGAACAAGGCAACCAGGAGAGGAAAACAGTTGGATCAGAGGGCCCTTGGTCAATTCGATTCATTTGTGATTTTATACTTGATAGGATGGTGTACTCTAAGAATATGGCTGAATCCGTTGGTTGATCAACAGGCCTCGTTTCTGGGTTCATAAGAACGAATGACACGGTGATGGCGCAACGACGGAAGCAGATCACAAGCCGGCTCACTCATGCGTTCGACTCGTCAGCATATACACGCCGATGGGACCATTCTCGTCGACGAGTCTTTTCTTGAGACGGCAGTGTTTGATGCTGGCTAGTGCCTTGTCGTATTGCCATTGCTCGACCACCTGTGGCCTTGTTGTCATGGTGCAGCTCGTCATGAGTCGCGATGACGTCCATTGTCTTTCTCCAGATCTGGTGGTTGAGGCAATCTTCTTGCAGCTTGTAGCGGAACTCGGACGACATCTACACAAGATGGGTCGTGGGGCTGTCTCGAGTTCAGTCGATGGATACTTGCAGGGGTTTGTTTTGCTAGCTTCCCACAGACGCGTTTACCAAATAACAGAATCCTTCTATCCTGCAACTCTGCCCTCTCCTGTTTCAAAAAATGCCTTGAGGCTTGCAGAGCGTCATCTCATTAGACGATTGACAGCCTTGTGAGCTCTCAACACGATGGCTGCACCAATGGCCAGGCCAGCGCCTGAACATGTTGCCTCTGGCTCTGTCTCTGCGCAACTGCTGTTCTCCCTACCTCGAGACCGTGTGCGGTGCCTGAGACTGGGACTTGGACTCCCAAGTGCTGGCTTTTTCTTCTTGCTGACGAGTCCGAGTCCATGGGCTGCGGTGGAATTACTCAACCAACCCGGCTGGCCGAGGAAGTCATCAGCGTCTCGGCGCCTCTGATGTACTGTGGTTCGATAAGGCCGCCTTTGATCGAGATTGATCGTTGGATTGCCGATCATGAGTATATGCTCTTGTAACTTATCCATAATGATGGGCTGCTTTGGCGGCACAAAAAGAAACGGCTTGTTGCTCAGGATGGGCAACCATTGTGCTCGTCTGGATGTGAGCCTGGACGAGTTGTCATAGGCTGCTGGAGTGGTAGCTATGGGATGTATGTAATATGTATATAACATGGGAAAGACATGCAATGAAACGTCGTAAAGGAGCAATGAATATCAGATAAATAAGCCATAAACATCAGATTGCCAACCATATAAAAACTAAGTAACCCCATCCTCTACCTGGTCCAGTCAAGTAAACAACTTGAACAGCCTCGCCGGCCTCAACATCCGATACTCTTTAACATGCGGCTCTCTCATGGCCTGATCCAACTGTCCTTCAAAAGCTCATCGATCGTCATCACGTCACGGAGATACCTCGTCCTCGTACGTTGACATGTCGGCGCATTCCGTCTTTTCCTCGCCGCCGTCCTTGGCAAGTATCTCAGCCCAGACCTCCAGGTATCGCAGCATCTGTGAGTCTAGCGCACTCACTGTTCGGAAGGCTAGATTGAATGCTAGGAGATGATCTCGGTGATGGGGCCAATGTAGTAGGAGTAAAAGGAAGCGCACTGCGTCGAGGGGGTCGTGCATCCAGTCTGGCTTTGAATCAAGGACCAAGTTGAACGAGAAAGGAAGGGGATTCTGTGCGCGTTTGGTGTTGAAAGCTAACATTTGACGTGAGGCGACGCTGTGTAACGGCCTCGTTAGGCTGGAATCATGAAAGATGCCATGTCTCTTATATCTCTTTTCCATCTCCAACATCCTCAATCACTGCCTACTCACTTGTTTCCCTGCATCAACACCAGCAAGTCAAGTCATGCTGCACGGACCTGCACTACCACCGCATACATTCCCAACTCTCATCTTCTGTTCTTGGACTTGAGGGTGGGTGTTCTTGAAGGTCCTGGTGACGAGCATCGGGCTCGTGCGTTTGATCACGCCCAGCGCCGACACCGTCGCAGGATGCAGAGGCAGAACGAAGTGCCAGCTCATACGTGACCGCCAGCTCCAAGGGAGCCCTTAGTCGTTAGAGAACTGTCAACTTCTCCAAAGCCCTCAGCTCATCGGCCGGGCATTCCTCTCCCCACGGACACAACCGAGATACAACTAGGAGAGCTGCCAGCAAACCCACAGTCCGTCGATCGAGAACGCCCAGTTCAGTCTCCGCCCGAACCAGCTCCGAAAGATGCTCTTGTTACAGATTATGCTGCTGTTGCAGACGCTACTGTTGTGGTGCAGCAAGAGACTTTTTCAAAGACAACACCAGACGAGACCAACACTATGATAACCATGATAGCCATCATGACCATGATAACCATGATGACCATGATAGCATAGCCATGATGACCATGATAGCCATGATAGCCATGATAACCATGATAAACATGATGCATCAAGTGCAGAAAATTATCGGGGATGCCCTGAGATATTCAATAATCGTGCTCCAACTGTTCCTCATCACTCTATTATTCACGATGCCCCCACTTCTTCCTTCGTCTCATGATCCGACTCTTCTTGGTGGTCGTCGTCATCCTCCGCCTCCTCCGCCTCACAATGGTCCCCATCTTCAATAGCTACTGCGAAGTGGGCTCTCAGATGGCGCCCCCTGGAATCCTTCAACCTGGGTTCCTCCCGGCTGCACCGTCACGCCCGTGTCGATCTAGCCACTAGGTCCAAGGTGTGGTTCGAAAGCAGCGATATCTTGGCGGAGCTGCTAAAGATTCATTTACAAGACGAACTTGACGTCGTGTGCGCTCTGGTGATGGCTGGGGATAGGAGAAGAAAGTTGAAGAGGTATTGGGTTAAGGATGAGGGGAGTTGTGTAGTGGTGCAAGCCTGTTGTTGATGTGTGAATGCTCAGCTGACGAATCACGTGCTTCTTTTCCATTTCCAGCTGAGTCACCAACGTGTACTACCGCCCGACCTGCACTTGACGATGGCTCTGCTTTTCTACCACACAAACCCACCACACAAGACTTCAACACTACACCACACCCTGCCATGTAGAGCGCGCCATCTACAGCCGCCCAAGATGCAGACCAAGACGTCTCTGCACAAGCTCTGCATCGAGAACCCGTGGCTCTACAAGCATCCGCTCGCTTGGACTGGGCAGCATGTCGACCTCGTTGGCTGCAGCTTCTTCCATGTCAGCGGCGACGACAACAGTCCACCGGCCAGCCCGGCGCCGCAGTCGCAAAAGGTTGTCTACCAAGATGACAAGGAACTCGAACCCTCTGCTCGACAAGCGCGGCGCTTCGCCCTGAGCTCTACGCCGGGCATGAAGATGTGCGCCATCGGCCACTTGCTCGCCTTTCCAGCAGGTCAACTGGTCTCAGCAGGGTACGAAACGTGCCAATTTCACTTGCCATGTCCTGCGCTGACTTGAGACGCATGCAGAGACCATCCCGTCTTTTCCTTCGCCGGCCGCAAAGTGCACGCCCCCGAGTGTTACTTATTCGCCCTTCGCTCAGCCCTGCTCGCATCCCCCTTCGTCGGCTACTATCACTACGACACAGTCGCTTGGGAGCGACGGAGAAAGTTCATAAAAATCCCCACCAATCCAGGCAGAGGCGGAAACCTCCCTGTGGCTCGCCTGTGCCAGCGCAGATTGAAGAAAGCGACACCGCCTCGGTGGTCAGAGGATCCCTATTTGGTTTGCATCCTGTTGGCTTTGGCGCAGGCGCAGGCGCAGGCTTGCAAGGGCCCATCATCGCACGACACCTTTACCGTGAGCCGTTTCACTTTCTCACTTGTTTTCCCTTGTTGATTCCTCACAGACACGATTGCTTGTCACGACCGAAGCCGATAAAACGAATGCGCACGTCTTCAAAGCCATCTTTCCATCGACCCTCCTCAAGACCCTGAGCAGACCGACTCTGGATCACGTTGCCTGGCCCGTCATCCAACACACCCAAGTTTGTTTCGAGCCCTACGCAAGTTTCGGCGAACGCATTGCATCTCATCTCTTGGACTGTCAGGGCGCGACGTCGCGTGGTGGGAAGCGCAAGCTTGAGGAAAGCCCCCCTCGGGTTGGGCTCGTGAGTCCGGCTCCGAGTTCTTGAGAAGCCATCCTATGGGGGAGACCACACAAGGAACTTGACCGGAGGGGGTTGTTGTTCTTCTGAGATGCGATGCAATACAATGCAGTACAGCATAGCACCAAAATGATATCTCTACACGCCAAGCATTCACCAGCATTTCTTTATCCTCATCTCGTCGTATCAAGATGCGCATTTGGCATGTTCCTGTTCAGTTGACGGCTGCCATGTGACCGTCGACATTTCAGAACAACGGGCGCCAAGTGCCTCCAAAAGTGTGGAAATCAACGAGAAGCTGTACCAGAACAGCCCTGAACACGTAATCATCTACCATCGTCCAGCACATCTCCCCACTTTGTTGAGCGTCGGCTCTTGTCGACCAGCTCTCGGGTGCATACATCGATTCCCCAACGCAATGTAGCAGGACACAAATACTCAGGCAGCGAGGCGAAACATTTGTCGAGACGAGATTGTTCTAGACTACAAAGCCGTGGAATCCTTGACCATGGTCGTCCTGAACAGCCTGTCCTTTATTTGGTGGTTTGAGCTCTCGGCCATGGCCCAAGGTGCGATGGGCACCGACAGCCTGGTCTCTCCATAGTCTAGATAGATAGCTGAACGGACAAGAAAATCACCCAAGCTCCTTGACCAGGCCATTCTGTGTTTGTAGTCGCACAGAGTCAAGGCTATGCCGAGTGATGCCCCTGCACCATCACAGAGAGGCCCCTATCTTGATCACAGCTACTCGCACAACTCAACACAACGACAGGAATACCTGGGCCGATACTACACTTTGCAGACATGAACTCGTGAGGCAGGCTAGTATTACTCTACCACTATCGACTCGTTCCCAGTGCGAGTAAAAATCCATCACAGGGTATCCCAAATACGCCGTCTAATTCTCTACAACAGGCTCAACAACAATACCCAACACCACCAACCGCTGAAATCATCCAAGTTGGGCAACGCTTCGACCATACGATCAAGGCACTGATGTTCTTCAAGACATTCGTTCTGCCTTCCTTGTTGCCCATATCAAACCAATCCGTCGCATCGACGTGCAGATATGGCTCGTCTACAGCCTGGTTGACGGCAGCTGGGTTGTCCAGTTTCTCAATGTACTTGACTGTCATCTTGAACTGAAGAAAAGACCAGAATGTCTGGGCCACAGCAATCACGATCACGTCGCTGCCAGTCATCAGAATCAGCCACTTGATATCTCAACAGGAAAGGATGGCATCTTTACTTAATCTTTTCCAACTCTTGTCCATCTCGGCCCATCTTGGCCCCAATGGCTTGACAGGTCATTTGGGCAAGCCACGCATCCGAGACAACGGGCTTGCCCTCCACTACGCT
Source organism: Fusarium sp. NRRL 66182 (assembly GCA_013266265.1). Classification (NCBI taxonomy): domain Eukaryota; kingdom Fungi; phylum Ascomycota; class Sordariomycetes; order Hypocreales; family Nectriaceae; genus Fusarium; species Fusarium sp. NRRL 66182. Next base: position 670 of record JABFAK010000152.1, on the reverse strand, counting down.
GCTGATACCACGCTTTGCTTCAACGATGGCAACGCGGTTTCGAACGGTAACTGCGCGTCCTTGATGATCATAAGTCTGGAGACAGATTCCGCCGTCGTCGACGGCAGTGAAGGTTGACCAAGTAACAGGTAGCCTTTCGGGTCGAAATTCGACCAGCTTATCCTCAGCAACGTCCTGACAGTGCTCGATGAGATAGTCAAGAGTAGCCGAGACATGTCGCATTGTGCTATCCTCGAGAGGCACAAGTGTACTGGCGGCCACGTCTATAAACTCCTTCTTGCCTTCACTTGTGTCCGAGGCGCGACTGAAGCTAATGGCAGTCCAACCGCAACATGGGTAGAGTCCATCAAACTTGGCGTCATCTGCTTGTAGCAAGTCCGATTGGTCACCACCAGCCAGTGGCGGACGACAATCCTAGGCCCAAGGTGTTGACTTGGCTGTTCCTTTCATCAGTGACACCCCAGGCCAGCCTCATCATGCTCGCGCCCCGCAGACACCGGCGGAGGCGACCTTGTCTGTGGAAGCCATGCTACCATGATGATCCTTCCAGACTGCCGCCTAGGGCTTAAAATTCCCATGGGTACCCAGCTAAAAGCCCACCCAAATAAGCCCATAGGTAACTATAGGTACCTAATTTACCTATTTAAAGGGAAAAAGCCTAAATTAGGTA
>JABFAK010000151.1:0-13667 GCA_013266265.1 Fusarium sp. NRRL 66182 | reverse complement strand
CCAAGGAGGCAGAGCCCGAGCCTGTCACCAATACCAGAAAGCGCCGTGTGAAGAAGTATCTCACCAAGGGACTTTATGCCGGCCAGGATGCCCCCATCGACATATCTAAAGGATTGAGCGCTGGGGAGAAGAAAACTTTGGCCCAGCTGCCTGAACTCATTCCTAGCGGCCGCGCCAACAAGACGATGCCTCTGCCCATGTTCAACGGTCTGCGCACACTCATCGAGGGCCGCGACTTCAAGTTGCCTTACCAAGTCTGTAATCCTCTTCCTCCAGGTCAACCCAAGCCCGATGAATGGAAGAAAATGACAAAGAGTGAGTTTATGCAGACACTGGTTGCCAAAGACGGTACTGACACATCCTAGATCGATTCATTGGCGAATCCAAAGACTACTGGCGAAAGTCGCCGCACTTCCACGACTACTCTTCCAAGTGTGTCTGCAAGCCCGAAGATGGCTGCGGCGAGAGTTGCCAAAACAGAATTATGCTGTACGAATGCGATGAGCAGAATTGTAATGCTGGCAAGCAGTATTGCACGAACCGCGCATTTGCCACTCTCACGGCGCGCCGAAACAAGGGTGGAAAGTACCGAGTTGGTGTTGAGGTGATCAAGACTTCAGACCGTGGATATGGCGTACGAAGCAACCGATGCTTCAGGCCTAACCAAATCATCATGGAATACGCTGGAGAGATCATCACTGAGGATGAGTGCGAGCGTCGCATGACTGAGGTTTACAAGGACAATGAGGTGAGTTTCCAAGTTGTCGTCGTGGCTCTTGAGTGGAGAATCAAGCTGATTGAGTAAAAAGTGTTACTATCTTATGAGCTTCGATCAGAACATGATCATAGACGCAACAACAGGAAGCATCGCGCGTTTCGTGAATCACAGCTGCAATCCCAATTGCAGAATGATTAAATGGATCGTTTCCGGACAGCCGCGAATGGCCCTATTTGCTGGCGACAGGCCCATCATGACAGGAGATGAGCTTACATATGACTACAACTTTGACCCTTTCTCGGCAAAGAATGTCCAGAAGTGTCTCTGTGGCGAGCCCAACTGCCGAGGTGTCCTCGGACCCAAGCCCCGCGAAGTAAAACCCCCAAAGGCGGACCTCAAGAATGCTGTCAAGGGAGCCGTCAAAGCGGGAAAGCGCAAACTTCAGGAGCTAATTGGAGATGAAAGAGACAAGACCAGTAGCAAGGCCAAGAAGCGCAAGGTTCAGCCCGCAACGGGCGTGAAGCGAGTCCTGTCCAATGCCAGTTCCAAGGTTGCCAAGGGCGCAGCGAATGCTATTAGAAAGGGCATGTCGACAATGACGACAACTGCGAAAAAGGCGGCGCTGGGCTCCAAGTCGCCGGCCAAGCGACGAGCCTCAGCGGGTGCAGTTCTCAAAAAGACGACGACGAAGCGAGTCATCCAGACATACTCTGCACGCACGCCCAAGAAGCGCGCCTCAGGACAGGCATCGAGCGTTGGTCTTGCCGCAGCGACCAAAGCCAAGGCGTGTCCAGCTGCCAAGGTCACAGTCAAGACTACAACAAAAGTGACGCCCTCACCCAAGGCAGCTGGGAGTCTGAGGAAGTCACCGAATGGAGCTGCTTCACCTCGACAGGCGCTGGACATTGCCCGTGATACCGAGATTCGAGTGGTGCCGACGGACGATTAAAGGGAATGAAGGAGATGACGACGTCGGAATGGCGATTTATGGTTGCAAGTAAACGAGGCATTCTGATGGACCTGGGTTCGTTTTTAGGTCCGGGAACGGAGCAGGGGACGCAAACTGGAATCTGGCTTTTAATTGCGCTTTTCCGACGCTATCTTGTTATGGGCGCTCAGGCGTACAAGGGGTTTGGCATTGTCCGGTACAAGGAACTGGTTGGCTGTCGAGGGATTATGTATCTTTGCTTATCTAGGTACGTTTCTGGTGCAGCTTGTCAAGTAGGTATTATTGATGCCCTCAGTTTATGAGATTGACTGTGGTTTTGTTGGCGTGATGGTTCCGTGATGCGGAATGCGAGTGGTGGGTAGCACCAATCTTCCAGGATCAGGGGTGATGGATGACATGACCAAAAGCCATGGCTATATACCATAAGACGTCTCGCTGTGCTCACTGATAGCTTATGACATGGCCTTTGGTGTCGTTCTTGGAGTATTTACAATAGTAGTTTCATTACTATATAGTGACAAGTGGATACCGTATCTGGACTCAGCCCCGAGCTGCATGGCATTTTGCTGGGCTGCACAAGAAAAAGGAGAAAATATCGCAGGGTGGAAAAGTTGGAACAGCTGTGATGTGGTTTATAGAGCGAGGCTGAATTTCACGACAAGTTGGAAAACTATTTTGCTTCCTTACACCAGGCACATCTCCAGGGACGTTCGCCTTGGACTCTGGACGGAAGACCATGTCTTACTTTACAGCCGTATACTTGCAGAAGAGTCGCAAGTTGCGGGAAGGGCTTGATATAAGAGAAAGATTATATAGGGGCAAATGAATGCAAATAGTTTGAGATTCTAGTCTACAGACGGGGTATTGCAAAGGAAGAAATAGAGGCGGTTATAAATACAGTCTAGACAAGCCAAAAAGAACAAGGCAAACCGAAAAAGAGTAAGAGGGAATCAAAAGATAATCAAGAAGTGAAGGGCAACGAAAAAGATGAAGCATAAGATGACAGGAGAAGAGACATGACTAGCAGAAACGAAGAAATGCAAGGGGTATGAAACAAAACCGAGAGTTTGTCAAAGTATGGCATGAAACCAAGAGAAGAACCAGGCTGCTGGAAAACAGGAGCCATAAACAAAGATGCCATCAAATCATTCGGAACATGAGGCCCCGTGGTGATGCTGTGTTCTCATACATTTTTCTAGACTGTCGTGATGCGTGTAGTCGCGGTAGGAGTCAGTGAACTCTGCGTGCATCTGGTATGCATCTTTGCCGTCACTGAATGTCGCCCCTAGGCCACCTTGCTGCCGTCCTAGGTCTGTTGGAGATGCCACTCAGGGAGAGGACTGAGATGCAGATGCTGCTTCAGGGGTATCTCCCATGACCTTGACAGCAGAGATCTGTGCCCTCGACGTTTGAGGACGGTGCATCATCCAACGTGCGCTCCAGCGCGTTCATCCGGCTGTCCGTGGCGTGTGGTGCTTTTCGACAAAGTTGTGCCGCGAACAAATCGTTCATCACTTATCAGCGGCATAGGCATAGTGCTTCGGGCTGGAGGAGGAGCTGTATGATATTCCACAGTTATTCATGCAGACAGGAGTAGTCGCCACGACAAAGTCGAAACCGCACTTGATACAAGTCCACATCAACGTAGGTCTACTTGAGGGCATGATGGATAAAGACAAGTGTAGAAGAAGAAAGCTGTGCTATGGGGATTGCTGCTCAAAAGGTTGACGGCTTCACAACTGAAGAATCCTTCTGTAGTATATAGCTCGAGACGGATGGCGAGAAGAGTTGTATTTAAGGAGCGTTAGCTATCACACAAGTGCTTCACAAACCGTCACCTCTAGTCAAAACGCCAACAAAAGAATGCAAAATCGCAACAAGGCGAGTTGCAATTCCCCATTCCACGAACCTGATTTCCACCGGGGAAATCCAGGCCGTGTGAGGGAAACCCGCCATCACATGGTTTCTGTCGTTGAGGCGCAATCTTTTGACAGAGGGCAATCACAAAAACACGGGCATGTTTGAAAGCTATCGTGTTTTCCGCAGTGTGACTGTGCGCACAGGCGGAAGATGGAACTGGTAGACTCTCAAGAGGAGGGCCATGCTGGAGAAGCTTGAGGGCCTTTCAACCCTCTCGAACCCCACGGTTGGAGAGCTTTGGAGCTGGTGTCCTTGCCTGCTGACGATACGTCCAAGTAGTCTGTGGCTGGCCGTCGGTGGCAGCATCGCTTTTGACGTGCGGTCGAGTGTCGCCCAGTGCAGTACGAAAGTAAGATGGAAAACCTTTGGCCAAGTAAGTTTCTTGCTCGTAAGGATGAGGGGGCAGTAAAGGGGTCGGTCGGCTGTGTCCTTTCGAGACAGATCAGCTAATGCGTGATATGCGACGGTAAGCTCGATGTCTTTGTCTTGAGAACCCTCAGAAGCCTCAACTTCCACTTTCCCAAGATACATGCGCCTCATTTTCCTGGAATAGCCGCATCTTGATGCTAAAAGTCCCCTCGGAACGGTCTCTGGGTGATACAGGCGTATTGGTCCACGTATTATCGTTGTACGGGCGTATGGGAGCTATGTCGCCCTTTTCAAGGCCCCACGCCAGGAGCTCTGCTCAGCCACAGAGAGCTTGCTGCTTGGTACACGGCAAGGGGGATGAAATACATTCTGCCGTGGACAACAATCTCATAGACGCCAGGAAAGCTTGGGCCTTGGTGTCTGTGGTTGTTTGCTGGTGTTGTAAATGTGGAATGTAGATCTTGCGATAAGGCGGAGGGGACAGGGGAGCTGCTTTTAGACAGAAAAAAGGGAGCGGGGTCGTCGACCATGTATGTACCAGGAGCTCGCTCTCGATCGCCATGCGGTATGAGGTATTCCAATAAAATGGCAGGGTGAGGCTGAAATAGAGCTGTTCCAGAGTAGAAATGGGGTGCCAGGTTGATCCCCTGCGTTGCGGTAGAAGATTGTTCTGTGCTACCTCGACCACATGGGTTTGAAACATGGATGGGCGAAATGCAAGGTAAGAAAGGATAGCTATGCATATATCAGCTAATTCAACAAAGAGACTGAGCCTCACGCTAGCACGGCCAAGGCGAGTCGTTCATCTCCTGTAGAAGCACAAGTACATGAATGAGTAATGTAGCCCAGAAGCGTCAGGGCCACGAAAGTGCAGAGGGTACCTCGCAGGACTTTGTGCGTGGGGGCACTCACATATTCTCGACATAAGCGCAAGGCGGGCAGCTATTGTCAACTGTACGCTGCAAGTGGAAACGCCTCGATCGCCTGAGAGAATCACCCCGAGCTATCCAGGATGGAGTTGTCGAGATGGAATAGAGAGAGACGCTCTCATTCTGGCTCAAGCAAGGCCCTTTCTTGGTGACTCTAAACGTTTGATGTCTAAACGTCTATGTCTTGTCATGTAACGGCATAGTATTGCGGCATGGTGAATAACGATGCAACCTGCTCTGCTTTACTCTGTCAGTTACTCGTACCATAAGGGTTGTTACATACTGTACCTGCTTGCACAACAAGAGGATCCTTCTAGAGCAACCCAGGACAGCAGCCAGGCTGGTTATTGAACAGAACCGAGTAGGAGAGGAAGGACACATTCTCACCTCGGCTTTTATATACAATCCCAAGGGATCTTGGCTCGTGGCTGCTGCGTGTCTTGGCCGCAGAACCACAGGACCATGAGAGCCTGGTGTGTACAAAAGTGCATTGCAAAGTATAATAAAGGCAAGCCGCGTCAACACTTTTGGTACTGGGCTGAGATGGTAAGCAAACAACAAGACGGCGCTTGTGAAAAACAGACAGATGAGCTTCTCAAGCGTGGGGGTGTCGTTCGTTTCCCTCTTGTGTTGGTTGACCTGTTATTCGAGAGTCTTGATGTTGAAGCCTGGCAGAATCTCGAGCTTGAAACCGGAGCCTGAGGACAGAAACGACCGCTAGCCTTTGCTAGGTATTCACCAAAGCGATTTCCAGGATAGGTAGCCATCGTTAATCATCTAGAACGCTTTTCGTCGGTGGAAGCAGGGTTAGTTATATGGCTCGAGGTAAGATGAAGTCGGGACTTGGGATGTCTGGGGAGAAGTTTAGGCGTCGTGGATGTGAGATGGGGAAGATGTGCTCTTTCGTTTGGTATTCGATGCCTGAGGAAGAGGAACTTGAGGTTGCTGGATCCCTTATAATGCATCATTCGCTGCTAGGAGCTTGCTTGGACTGTCACGCGTGGTCCAATAACAGAGTATCTTTTCGCACAACGCTCGCATAAATGATAAATGCTGGACAAGACAGAAACAAGGCTGAACGACTCCTTGGCTACAAGGCAAAAAACTAACAGGGTTATCCTTGCGGTCTGATATATCAATGGGGACTCGATCACTGCTTGTAATGTGGGTAGATTCAACGTCTCTGTCTCATATAAATGCCGAGAATACGATACATGCTAGCTAACAAGGCTTCTTCTTCTTCTCTTATCCAAAGTTCAAGCCGATTCTTGACGCGTCTACTGTGAGGCTCGGCAGCTGATTACTATCGCGCGACTTCAGGCAGAAGTGAGGAATCGGATACACAATAAACAACACTCACGCGGCTATGAGTGCCAGCTAAATAGTCAGAGCTTTTTCCTACAAAGAGATTCACGCCTGTAGCAACGCAGCAGAAACACGAGCATGTTTATGAGCTATGCGTCCGAGTTCAGCATGAGATCTGTAGGTTTCGCCAGCCGCATGCTGACGGATCCGAATCGCATCCCAACATCATAGAGGAAGATACTGTACTCTGGATGAAGCAACATGGCTGTAATTGGGTCGAGATCCAGCGCGCCCTTCCACGCCGTTCCCAGGGCACGATCCAAGTGCGGTGCTCGACCAACATGAAACAAAGGTCCAAGTGTTGGGACAATCTGCTGGCTGGATACGACATGAAGCATCAAGATGAATGCTAGTTTTTCTCCCTGCAACTCTGTCTGAACAGCGTTGATAAGTGAACTCCCGACTTTCCTGCCGAGCCCTAAGCCTGTCTCGTCAACATCATTCCTGGTCGCTGCTCTCCCTCTTCCGCCCAGCTGAGATTTCCATCAGCATTCCGGTGAAACCATCGTCTAAACGTCCTATCCCATTCCCAATGCTCCCCCTCAGCGCCACTGCTTTGTCCTTGTGTGCTGTTGCATCTCCCGCTCTTTTGGCACGTCGACGACGTTTTGCGCGTCTTATAGCTGCTGCTGCTGCTAGTAGAATCGGCAGACGGTGGCATGCGGGATTTCGCCGCCACCGAAGTCCTCTTCCGACTCTCCCCCAGAAGGCTGTCTAGGGACTTGCGAACCCCTTCTAGCCGCCTGTCCCTGCCCCAGTCCATGATGTTGCGGACGTACTTGCGGAACTTGAGGTAATGCTCGGGACACTGAAGGAGGAAACTATCGACATTCGCCATGTAGTAGTCCAGCTCATTATGCTTCCATGAGATATACAGTCGCGCCTCCGTACCGCTCATAGCGATACTAAATGCAGCGCTGTCAATCGGATGGACCATGTCGCTCTCGCACTGCCTCAGACGGCGGTTGAGTTTTTCGGCGATATTGACGCAGGATGTGGATCCCCCGAGGCATTGGTTTGTCGCAACCCATAAGCTCCCAACACCGCTGGGTCCATCGCCTTTGAACTCGATAACCAAGAATGGATACACCAAGTCCGAAGTGTTAGCTGCCATTTCAGTCCCCATGGAGATCAGTTGAGCCTGCTGCTGAGGAAAGGCCATCTGCCGATTGTATCCATAGATCATGTCCGGCACCGGCGTGCTGACTTTGAGACTGGATCCCGTGCCGGGAACAGTGTGCTTGGCCATCGGTTGTCTGTCAGCGCGATCAAGACTGTCTGATGGTGCAAACTTGGGGAAAATAGTATCCCTAAAGTAGTCTTCTACTTTCGGCTCTCCGGCCCCCATCCAGAGTTCATTCAACTCTGTATCCTGTCTGACGTCCTCCAGCGAAGGGCCGGGAGAATCACGGTCCCGTTGGATACGATCAACGATGTCGGCAATTTCTTCGGGAAATTGTTCATGGAGAGGCCGCATATAGATGTTGTTCGCAGCCAGGTTCATCTGCCGATAATAGGGGTTCTCGACAAGGCTTCTCCCGGCCGGTCCTGAAGACCCGGTGATGTTCGATAGGGCAATCGATCTGCTGTCCGTATCTGCCCGTGAACGAGACCCGGTCGAAGACGGCGTGGGCGGCACCGTAAATCCATCGGCATCCCGCGTGTAGCCCATCACTGGTGCCGATCTCGCGTGCCCTCTTGGGATGGGGCTGTCGTCTGCAGGCTGAAGATGGCTGTCTGACCGGCAGCGTGTATCTCGGTCGGACTGAACCGATTCGAGCCACTCGAGAACAAGGCTGTGCTCGGAATTGGCCCGAGGACCCGGCTGGGAGTGATCGACAAACTTGTTGAGAAACGAGGCGTATGAAGGGTTCGGTTTTGGATGCTGGAGGACCGGCGTCTGCCCAAGCTATGCCATTAGCGCTTGATCACATAGAAGCGTGTGCTGTAGTACCTTGTCTGCGGGTTGAGCTCCTTCGCCCTCAACTTCAGATTGCTGCGCGTTCGACAACCGGGCCTTCTTCGCAGGTGACTGGTCAATCTCGTCAAGCTGCCTCTTTGTCGACCTCGCTGGTGCGTCCCGAGGGAGGTCCGCTACCACTGGAGATGGTATGGCGACAGCGTTGAGCAGCTGTTCTTGCAAGCACTTGGATAGTCTCATACGAGAACGCCTGGGCTGAGCTTTGGAGACCCCATTGTTCATGATGGGAATGTTCAGAGTGCGTGAAGGAGGGAGAGAAGACTTGTATCAACGCCCAGGCTGGCCGACCAAAGTGGCCTGAGAGAGGTGCGGAGTTGATCGTTCTCGCGCCGGGCAGCCGCGGGGGAATTGTTGCGGCCGACGTGAGACCTTAGGTAGCAGGGCATAGGGCGCGTGAGAATGATTGGCTGTCGACGGCTGAGCTAGCGCGCAACCCCTTACAAACGCGGTCTGCGTTTCAGCGTTTCAGGAAGACGGCAAAAATAGCCGGCGCCTCGAGAGGCTGATGCTATTCATAGATAGGCATGATACTCTGGGTCGCTCGAGTCTCTTGCTTAGATCTTTTCTCAAATCCAGAATATCCACCGACATCAGACATTTAACTCTTCTCCTCCAGTGCCTGCGATAGACTTTTGCTCCATGCCCATGCATCTCCTTCAACGTCCTCCAAGCAAAATGCGAAGCTCTCACCTTGGGCTTCGTGCCAATCCAGATCCTGGGATAAAATCCAGCAGACTCCCAGTCAATGATTCCCACAACACTGCCAGCATCAGAAATCATGATCGTGATAGAAATGAATATTTTCACCAATGTCTATGAGGGAAAAATACGTCTCAGCTTCCTGCTTTGTTAGCTTGGGAAGGGGAGTTGGTTTCTACGATGGATCGTTCGGGTGACGCGTAAAGAAATGTTGATCGCGAACGCCATAGTCTGAGGCCGCCGGACTCCCCATGCTGTCAGACGTCTCTTTAGCAAGATTGTCGCAGCATTCCGCCACCTGTGTTGCAATGGTTTGGCGCCGCTCTGGTGACAACGATGGCCAGGCCTGTTGCAAAGTCCTCCCATGAACTGGCTTCGGAATGACGAATGATCTGTTGAGGTCCTCGTCAATCCAGTCGAACACCACCTCTGGCACTGGAAGCTCAAATCTAGCTTCCACGGATCGCAGCGTTTCGGCTTCCGTATCCATCCCTCTCAACCAAGCCTTGACTTGGCAAAACATGCCCCCAATTCGCCAGACGGCACCAGACGTTCCAGAGTTGTGGACATGTCTAAAGGAATCGTCTGTTGTCTTCCAATGGACGACTTCTTTCTTCTCTCGCCGGCGGATGCAATAAATCTAACTCTTATCGTCTTTCCAGCTTCCCAGAGTGTCCTTGGGCACTACTGATGCCTTTTTGCAGACCATTGTCACCCATATACCAGGGGAGGCTTGTCGTATGGACTGTGTGATTGGCGAGGTCATCTCACTACGACATTACCCGGATCATGTTGGATTCATTCGGGGGATAATACCAGAATACCATGATGATTGTATGAATTTGACACATTGGGGAGATATAGTAGTCGCGATAATATAGTTAGGTAACGAGCACTGGGCCATGCCAGTAAAGTAAGTGAGGAGCACCAATCATATTATTGCAGCCATAGGTGAGTTGGGTTGTCTTGGGTTGACAAGATGGAACTTACTGTTAGAGCTACCAGTTTATCCACACTACCTCCTATTTTTTTATATTTAATTTGCGACTTTACATGACGCCGGTTGTCCTGGCTCAATGCTGTCAGCTTTACTCCATGTGACAACTTGTTTACTTTTAGATCCTGACTATGAACGTTCATGGTCGAATCATGCTTTTCTAGGGAGTGTGAACGCTTGGGTGGATGTGTAAATTTGAGAGATAGTTTATCCTCAGACGTGTCCGTGGTCTGATGCGAAGCGAGGCTGAGCTCATTACCTATAGCATGGCTAGCGCTCTCAGAGGCGTCTTCTGCGGGTAGGCCAGTATGTGGCAATTCAACAGCGGCTGGCATAGGCACGATCTTGTTTGCCTGCGCAATAGCCTGATCTCGCTGCAACTTGGCCCAGTCTCTACCGTTACGATACGCGGTAGCTCCTTGACGAAAGGTATCAGCATCGCTAGTCATGGACCAACCCTTCAATTGTGTCATAGCATAACCAAATTGCTTTTCAGGGGTCGACGGTGGAATTCGGTGGCTTGCATAAGCCTTCAAAGTACCCCCATGATATGTCCATGCGAGAGTGTAGGCCTTTATATCGTGAATTTGTTCAGTCCCGTAGGACTGCAGAGCTTGAAGTGCCCGGGAGCCGAGAGCCGCATTGTAAATTGCTTGCCGAGTTGCCACGGATAAAGAGCCATCTGGTCCTTTGACCTCTAGGAAATTGTTTGGCGCTATTGGTAGATCATCTTGAGTTGAAGGAATAATAAAGTTGCTGAGTGCTTCTCGAACCTCCTTGTTTAACTGTTCCGGCCGGGCACCATAGTACAAGTCTGGTTTGGCACAGACAAGTGATCCGTCGGTCAAATGGTCGAGGTTTGAGAATGCAATATCGCTTGCGACACCCCTTGGATCACCGGCATCTCCTTCGATGATTGGAATCACAGTCGCAACCACTCGGCTCTCTTTCGTTGCATGAGCGTCTGCACGTTTGAACTTCTTAAACTCCTCTTTGGAAAATCGACTGGGCGACAAGGATTTCCTAGACTGTTCAAGTACTCTCTTGATATCGTCGATATTCTCAGGTTCGGGAAGTTCATCTCCATTTGGGTACTCGTAGTCGGGGGGAAATACATGATGATCAATCAAGTGTTGCTGGAAAGCACGGTCATATGGCCCTGTGCTTCTTGTTGTCGTAGTATTAGCTGTCGCATTGCTCTTGAGTGCTGATTGTGATCCTCGTTTGCGACGACCGAGACTTGACTGGCTCGAGCTCATTTCGAGATTAGTTGGAGGGCGGTACTATCCACAAGTCAGCAACACATGACCATAATACGCGGAAAGGATTCATACTCCTCTGAGGTCTTCTAGATCTGGACCGCCGTGTCTAGCGGTAAGTTTAAGCTGCGCCCGACCTGTCGGAGGCAACTGAGAGAGAATTTTCTGTGCAGGAGTCGTATGCGCTGCTACCGAAACGCTGCGTGTATTGTACCGCCGCCTTGTATTATGGACTCGACTCTGATGGTGATCGCCTATGCTGTTGCGACAATCCAGCTCTCGCAGCGCGTTTTTGGTCAAGACTGGCCGCGAGAGGTTGTCCCAGAACTGGGAGGGAGGAACTGAGGGATGGCTGAGCTTGCGCTTCTTCGGGATTTGTGTGTCGGCGGTGCGAGGCTCCTCCAGTCGTGGGCGTTTCGTGCGATTCGTTGGCGAGAACAGGCGGCCGCGTAGCTCGACCATCCTCGGTGCTTGCACATGGTCAGCGCAAAAGTGCGTTGGTTGGGTTCTTATCGTGAATTTGGCAAAGGTAGCTGCAGGTGACGTATTCCAAAAGTAGAGTGTGGATCGATCAGCTGACAAAGTAGCTCACAGCCTTAGTGGTGGTTACCCCAGGATAAGATAACGGATGGAAGACGCTAGGATCAATATAATTAGACTACTTTGGGAACAGTCAGAGGGTGACCAATCCTGACCCTCGATCCTTTAGACCCGCGCTAATTACCCCGGATTTAGAGGCAACCGGGTCGTCTGGACCGAGTACGCAATCTCATTGGCTTTGAAATACCCACACTATTAAAGCACTTCGCATGGGAACGGCGCGAACCAATCAGTCAAAATGGGAGAAGTTGACGTCATGATCGAGTCCTTTCCCTAAAAAGGGGAGATTTGATACCTTACTCCATCTTTCCCGACGTTAAGCACCCCAAGTGCTTAGTCGAGAGGAGCTGAGGTAGTCAGCAGATTCCGATCGCTCTAGAAGCAGCGCCCTTCAATCAGCAGACTTACGGCTAAAGGGTGGTTATTGAGCGGAGTCCTCGCATGAATGATCTGTCACGTAAGGATATATATATATATCAGGATTTGGAGGAAACGGCCAGCTTGAATTAGTACGCTGCTTCAAGTCCTCCTACCCGCTATGGAGAAATTGTCTAATTCGAGCGTTGAGACTCTCGTTCTTCCGTTCCCACGGCTGGCCCCTAGGGAGGATGATCTTCCGAAGCCCGTTCAGCAGAGGAACCATTGACAGTTAATGAGCCGTAGAATTATCGACGATTGTCTCCACGAAAATCGCCTCCTTCACCACCGTACCCAACTTTAGCTTTGCCAACTCTCTCCTGTCCACATAGTTCCATTTATCGGACTCTTAGACGGCCCTGCTCTCGTCGATGACTCGCACAACGTCGGGCCCTGACGCAACATACGGGCCGACGATGCGTTACTGGGGTCACTGTCCGTGGGCCGCTTCCACGGTGGGGACGGAGCTGTTGTCGAGGAGAACTCGGAGGAGTGCTGGCGGGTTTGGAGCCACAAGGCATAGATTTGCTTGCAGAGGTGGGCAGACCTCGTCGCCTTATGAGCCCCTCTCCTCCGCAGGCAATCCGCCTTTATCAACGCGACACTGTAGGATACTGCGTCCAGTTCCCCTGAGAAGCAAGCCCAGTTCCTCCGATGCGATCCTGCGATCCTACGAGGAGTGTGGGTTGGTTGATCCAGGCGGCGGGGTCTTCACTGCACGACGTCTAGTTCCATCTTCCCCAACGACCATAACGCAGCGAGGATTCCCATATGTTGGCACCTCGGGGCCAGTCTGGTCCTGGAAATATGGCGGCTTTGCATCCCAGCCATGAAGTTCGTGTTGACGCGCGACAAAGTTATTGACCTCATCTTGAAACTCGTGGCCCGCCACTTTGACGTAGGACCTCTTGCCATAGTCGATAAGAAGAACAGGAAGGTCGACCTTGTGGTGTGCAGTGGCCCAGTCGTAATCGTCATACCAGAGGTCAAAGGCGAATATGGTTAAGCGATCGCACTTCCAGATCGTCAGGAGCTTAGCACGGCTCTTGACCTGGTCGATATCAAGGGAACCGCATGCCTTAACCATTACCTCGTCTCTCTCGAGAGAATAAAAGGGCGATTTCTTCCTCAGGAAGACGACGACTCTTGTAGGGTTCTGGTTTTGAAGCATGTCGGTGACACGCTATGATAAGTTAGGTATAACTAGAAAAGCACTTCATGATATCCAGGCTTACTCTTTCGAGGGGTAGCTCTTGGAGCTCCATATTTTGGGTTGGGCATAGCAAGGTTGTAGGATGATAGGCCGGAAAATTATAAGAAGTGAGCAGTTCGTCGATGTTGGTATTTTAACGAGTATTCAGTTAACCTGACGCCCCCCCCCCCCCTGTATGCTTAGAAGATAAGTAGGTAAAATAAGATAAGATACTTAACTTATAAAGAAACCTATCCCTAGTTAAAATTACT
>JABFAK010000150.1:0-41327 GCA_013266265.1 Fusarium sp. NRRL 66182 | reverse complement strand
ATCTTGCGCCCTCGCCGCCGAAAAAATCACACTGCGTCTCCTCCTCACTTTGGAAAGCAGCCCAGTAGGTCGAGCCATACGGAAGCCGTTAAAGACTGCCCGAAGGGCAAGCCAGGCCTGTGTAGATGTGGGCAGCTTGAATCGTTGCCCGGTGATTCACTGCCACTGTCTACCCATCTTGGCCGCCCCCCCCCCCCACCTTGTCTGTATTATAAGCAACCTCCCCTCTTGCTCGTCACGCTACTTTTTCTTTTTCCTCAAACAACAAACAACTCAACATTCTTCAACGAGAAAAACAAGCAAACAAACCAAGACAAAACTTCAACCAAAAAAAACAACCATCAACATGTCTGGCTGTGGATGCGCTTCTTCTGGCTCTTGCGGCTGCGGCTCTAGCTGCACCTGCGCCGGCTGCCCTGTAAGTTTATACCCTGGGCTGTTAGCCGCATGTCTCACGGCGACCAAGAACTAACGGTTACCAATCAAGCATAAATAAGCTGTTTCTCCTACGATCGTGATGGGAACCCTGATGGATGAGACATGGGGAATTTGACCGTTGGAGGCTGGGGCAGGCTTGGGGGAGACTTGATTTACGATGGATCCACTCATTAGTTCTTGTTGGCACCTTGAGGGCGGTATCAGAATTGAATCATGATCGAAAGACTTGCGATCTAGACCCTAGAGCCGTGATGCTTTATTTGATTGTGTGATGTCTTGTGCTGAACTGCAAACAACTATATACCCGGCAACTCTCCACGCTCGAGACCACGTTTTCCTCTACCAACGATTGCCCGAGCTCGATGGAAAGAATGCCAAAACTGGACTTAGAGCTTGGGCGTACATCTCGTTGACTGCTATTCTCTCCGCCGATTCCCGCTCGTCGTCACTGTACTTGTCCCCCATCGATTCCACATCCTCGGCCTCCTCGACGAACCACTTCTGCTCACGTTGATGCCCTTTCTCAAACGCCATCAAGAGAATCTCTATTATCAGCCTTGCACCATACAACATTGCAGCCAGCGCCGATATAACAAAGCCCGCCTGGGCGACATGGCAGTAGCCTCGAGTGTTGTCCCACGCTGCAGAGCACCCACGCGTGAGGTACCACGGATGCGAGCTTGGATGTTCAGGGTCGGAAAGATCGCCCGAGATCTGACCCGCGAGGCTTATTGCCCAGAGACCGAGGAGGAGAATGTCGTAGATGATGCTTACGTAGGGGGGGAGGTAACGGAGATGGGACATGGCGTAGCGAGCGACGAAGACGACAAAGCCCAGTATCGCGATGGCTAGGTTCGACGTGTAAAGCCTGGACATTCGTCCATTGTCAGCGCTCTATGCCTACGGTGTCTCGACTGTGTCTGGGTTGTTACCTTGAACTCCAAAGAAGCGGCACCTCGGGAGGCTCGCGATGGTTGGCATAAAAGTAAATGCGTTGATTAGGATTCGAGTTCCAGCCTTCTTCGCCCCCATTTTCCCACAGCCTTGATCTGAAGCTCTTGGGATATGCGAGGCTAAACAAAACAACGGCCGTGGCAGAGATGGCCAGCTCTAGAAGGATCAGGACGATGGGTGTCTTTGTCGTGGGCGCCATGTTGTACGGTGTTTACTGCTGCACAAGACATCGTAGCAGGAGGTGGGCTGACAAGCTTTATGTAGGTTTCTTGCAAGCTTTCGAGGAGCATGACGGGTGATGTCTGGAATCAGTTGTCACGTCGAAAAGTCCACTTTACAACCCGGTGCTGATGTGGAAACTTGCTCATACTACCGCACAGACGGGTGGCACGACGTCCTGGGATTGTATTTCAACATGGATATCATTTAATGAAAGGAACATGGCTCGATACTGCGTCTATAACGAAATGTTGCGCAAAAAAACAACATCTTTCCGTGTTGACGGGATGCTGAGATAGAGTTGGCAATCAGTACACGCCACTGCGTCTTTGTTTGAACTCTATAAGCTTTGCATACGAATCACTAGGCACTACTAGTACTACCGACTCGGCTTTGAACGTCTATTAGGATTTCCAAGGCCTTTATTGTGGCTATGTCAAGCTATTCTGCTAAGCTCCAAGCCAATGCTGGAAGCTACCCAGATGAAGGAAATCAACTCATTCGACCAGGATATCAATACTGTTGTTGCTTGCTCAACAACGCTTCCTAAAACTTTGTGTAATTGCTGCCGCTACTGCTTCTTCTTCTTCTTCTTCGTCATCGTGGCAGCGAATGATGAAAATTTAAACGTTTGGTGAACTCTGTCCCGCGTAACCATCTGTTTATACACGCCGTGTAGGTTGCATAAACTAGGGCATGGTAGCGGGCATGTTTCTTACTGATGTCAATCTCAACCGTCAAAACCAAAGCTCTAATAAAGAGAATAAAACCGACATTCAAGAACCATAAACTGATTGAAACATGGCAACAACATACAATTTGCTTGGTCGCAAAGTACCGTTCAATCTTGGGTTGACTCAATCGGTTACCCTATGCCACTCGTTCATATTCCATGCGTCCCCGGACAGCAGTCCTCCCATATGCTCTGTACACGTCAGGAACATCAGAGATCGAATATACCTGACTTCAAGAATTTTGGCGTACTCTATATCAGCATCTTAGGTAGGTACCTAGCTATGCGTGAGATGAGAACACCTTATAAGCCATCTCGCTTGTTGATTGGCCAATCTTCCCGAGCGTTATCGCCCCGGGTCAATATTGTCAGTGATGTAAGGCTCCACAGCGCCACATCCAACATCATCTATCACCACCAACTCTTCCTCACGTCTCGCCCAAATCAGCCAAGCTACCCTTCTTTTCTACCACATGTTCCTCTTTCCACGACCTCTCGTTGCCATGCTATGAAATAACTTCTGCTCATCGATATAACCACCGCTTCATTTCTCGCCCATCTATCCGCCCGGCACGCGACCCGAGGTCGCATTCTTCAACGATGCCGTCAGAGAGTCAAGACGCTACTGGCGCAGCCTCTGCCCCTCCGCCGAAACCTGCCGACGCGCCACGACGATGCTTCATCTGTCTCACGGATGAGGAATCTTCAGATCCCCCGGGGACCTGGGTCGACCCATGCCGGTGCACTCTCGAAGCCCACCAGGACTGCATCCTTTCATGGGTCACGGATTGCGAGCGTTCCAACAAACCACTTCTCTGCCCGGTGTGCAAAGATCGCATTCAGCTAGAGGGACCTTGGGATCCTGTTGTCGCGATAACAGATGCCGTTGCCACCAAGTTCACGCGCGCAAGTCCCTTTATGCTGCTCTCCTCTGTTACACTTGGAGTGCAGTTCAGTCTCCAGATGTATGGCGCCTTTGCCATGTGGGCTTTCTCGGGCCGCGAGGCTTTGATGGACTTCATCCTCGGCCACGAGGTCTGGGACCGTGGGGAAGCCTCGAGGCTCTTGATGACAGGGAGCGAAAGACTGGGAAATGCGCTGATTCTGACCAACGTTGGACCTGCTCTGTTGGTTGGACAATTGATGCCTTGGTTCGGTAACAAGGTCTTCCTGTCCTCGGCCTCACTGGCAAGTATACCTGGGCGAAACCTGATCAACTTGGCTAACAGCAATAGTACGGTGTTTATCATGTCATGCACGATGACAGCTTCTTGGCTTGGCCCCCGTCGCCTCAGCTTGCCATGGCCATGTTTCCTTACGTTCGATCTGCCTACCTCAACCTCTGGCGCGAGCTAGTCTTTCCTTACGAAGTGAACCTGAACCGACAGATCATGGGTCTTCCCCCAGTCGAGCCTCGGCAGGAAGCGCCTCCTACCAACGAGCAGCAGCCGGGTCAGCGGAATGGCGAAGGTGGCGTTGTGGGCTTCCTCAACGGGCTCATTGAAGCACTTGAGGTTGACGGGGCCGACGAGGAACGTGACGATGATGCTGCAGGGCAATTCAGAATGGACGCTGAGGGCGAGGATGGTGGGGTTGTTCTCGAACTAGTCATTGAGGAGGTGCAAGACGAGGATGAGGATGACTGGGGTGCAGGACCGGCTCAACAAGACGAGGGGCACCGAGGAGCGCAGGCACCGCACCCAGCCGAGGAAGCCCAGCAGGGATTGCCTCTTGGTCCAGCTCAGGCTCCTCCAGCTCCAGCCCCAGATGCCGCGGCGCCCGCCGGTGCCCCCGAAGCCCAAGCCAACAACCAAGCCGCTCAACGAAACGAGCATGAAGCTCCTCAGGCACCACCCGCTCGTCGCCCTGGCCTAGGAGCGATCTTGTCTGGAGTTTCTAATGCGATCGTCAGTGCCCTGATTCTTCCAGGCGTCTCATATGCCATGGGCGAGCTCCTGCGCCTGGCCCTCCCGAAGCACTGGACCGCAACATCTTACTTTTTCCGACAAGGGAGCACAATACGGCCAGGGCTGCTCCAACAGCAGTGGGGAAGAAGTCTTGTCGGAGGCTGTCTTTATGTGGTGATCAAGGATGTTCTTAGACTTTACACCAAATACCGCAAGGTCGCAGCCATAGGTAAGCGACGAGTGAAGAATGTGGACAGAGCAAGACGACGAGCTGCAAAGTGAGATCTACGTGGAATCTATCGATAGGTATTGCAGAGATAGAGAGGAGGGATGGATAGTGATGTGATGATTGCATTAAGACGGAGTTGGGGTCTTTGCTTTGTAAACTGGCTGGAGGAATTTCGTCTTATAGCGAGATACATTGGGAATCAATAAATCACCTCTTTGCCATCTTGCTAGTATCTTACAAGCACCGCATAGAAATCAATACACTGTGATGGTGTGCATGTTGATGCAGCTGTGAGGTCTGATGTATGGATGTTGTGATACTGGCATGGCGCATCAACGATACCTCATGTTATGCTGAAAAACGCCTACACCACTGCGACCTTGTCAATAGTAAAAACACTGAATGGAAAGAATACAATCACGACTCATAAAGTGCTGCTGCTGCTGCTGCTGCTACTGGTGGTGTTGATATCCCTTCTATCCTCAGGTCAAGATACGTACTATCTCTCTCTCTCCCCCCCACACCTCAATCATCCCAAGGCCGCCGCCAGCCCCACGTGGAACCTTCCAGCCCAAACTCCACGACTTCACTTCAGCCGCGGGGCTCCTGTTTTTCCACACGTCTACACCACTCTCTCTATTTTCCTCCTCGATTGGATTCTAGATAGTTTGGACTTTGCTACCTCCATCCTCTCTCCCTTCACACGACCTGCTCCGACAGGTCTAACCCCCCTTCGCCATGGTAAACCCCCGCATAGTCAAACATGTCATGCGAAATACAATGGCTAACCTCGAAATAAAGGCGTCTACTCACAGCTCCAAGCAGCGCCTTGCGCTCGCCATTTGCGATTTCCTCTCCGCGTCGACAAACGATGGCACGCTCACCGCTGACGATAAGGACTCTATCGACGTCGCCATCAACTGCATCGCAGAGTCCTTCAAGGTCGACCCCTCCGACACCGCAGCCGTCAGCGCAGCCATCGGCTCCCAAAACCTCGTCCAGATCTACTCCGTCTTTGAAAAGGCCCGCGCCGATAAGCCCGCCGCCGCTCCCGCTGCTGCTGCTGCACCTGTGGAGCTCACAGAGGAGCAAAAGAAGGAGGCAGAGGGTCTCAAGTCAAAGGGCAACGCTGCCATGGCCCAGAAGGATTATCGCTCCGCTATCGACTTTTACACCCAGGCTCTCGCTATTAATCCAAGCAACGCCGTCTACCTCTCCAACCGTGCCGCCGCACATTCAGCTAACAAGGACCATTCGTCTGCCCGTTCCGATGCCGAGTCCGCCGTTGCCATCGACCCCGCTTACACAAAGGCCTGGTCTCGTCTTGGTCTTGCCCGCTTCGCACTCGGTGACGCCCGCGGCGCCATGGAGGCTTACGACCGTGGTATCCAGCATGAGGGTAACGGGGGCTCTGATGCCATGAAGAAGGGCTACGAAACGGCTAAGCGCCGTGTTCAGGAGATGGAGGCCGAGGAGGATGCTCTTCCCCGTGCGTCTCCCGGCGCTGGTGCCGATGCCGGTGCAGGCGGTATGCCCGACCTTGGCAGCTTGGCCAGCATGTTTGGCGGTGGCGGTGGTGCAGGTGGCCAGGGCGGTGGCATGCCTGATCTTGGTAGCATCATGAACAACCCCATGTTTGCCAACATGGCCCAGAAGCTCATGAGCAACCCTGATCTCATGAACAACCTCATGGGCAACCCCCGTCTGCGTGAGATGGCCGACCGCTATTCTACCGGTGGTGGCATGCCCGACCTCAACAGCCTCATGTCCGATCCTCAGATTGGAGAGATGTAAGTACCATCTTCTCTGGTGGCGCGCCACACTTTGCAGTAGCTAACTATGATCGCCATAGGGCTCGGTCCATGATGGGTGGCGGCGGCGCCGGAGGTAACCCCTTCGGTGGTGCTGGCGGTGCTGGCGGACAAGATGGACAAAGCGGACAGGGCGGTTCGCAACAGTAACGGGATGGACAATAGGGCAGCTTCATTATACCATGACCATTAGATGATGTCTAGGGTGACGATGCATTGATAAACATGACAACGCAGTCTTCTGCGTGCTCTTCTTTTCGTATTAGCTTCCTCTGAATAGAAACACTAAGCGCTATTCTTGATCCCACCTCGCGTATTCTTGAGAGATATCTTGCGATAATGCGGTCCCGGTAAAATACAATTCTAACCATCCCCACGGTTCCCCTGCTTCGTCCAGAACTTTTTTTTATCTAACCATGATATCCCATCTCAGCGCTGGAAAATGATAAAGGCGGTGGCATTTCCCTTCAACCGCTTGCTCCACTCGAACTTTCGAGCAACGCATTAAAATCAATATTATACAAATGTTTCGGTGGTTGTTTGAGTTAGTTGATGAAATCTTAGGCTGCTTGCCCAGTCTGTGAACCACCCCGAGAGCTTCCTCGACCGCGTCGGCCACGAGACCACGGGGTACGTCCTCGTCGACCGCCACGGCCACCACGGCGTTGAGTAAATATGGCCGCCTCGTCTCCTTGCTCGGATTGTCCACTGCCCTTGGATAGGATGTTTGCACTACCATCAATGTCTGATCCGGCGACTGACTCATCTTTGGTCAATGAAACCTTTCTGTTGGATGATGGGTATGTCGTGATACTACTTTCCAAAGGCTGGCTCTTCTCTCCACGATGCTTTTTATCTGAAATTTTCAGCACATCGCCGGAATCACTGCTAACTGGCTGGGTAGTTGGAACCGATGCTTGGCTGTGTTCTGTGGGCACGGGAATCTGTGATCCTGGATTGGTCTTCATAGGAGGGAGTGTGACACGACGGTAGCTCTGGCTATGGTCAGATATAATGGAATAGTTTATCCTTTTCAAGTAGGTACTTACCGAAGACTTCGGCTCGTCTGCCACCGAGGTCAAGACTGTGTCATCCATATCAATACCCTCAGAATGAGGAGATACCTGCGATGGCTCGCTCTTGGATTGAGTACGCCGAGAATAGTACGGATGTTTGTATTCGAAACCTTCGTCTATAGAGACGTCATCCTGGGCTGTAACACCTTCGGATACACCAAAGACAGTAACTCGGGCTTGGAAGATTAGCAAAGCTCTAAAAGCCGGGCATATTGACTTACGCTCCAAGTCCTCGTTATCACCACTGTGGCTTGCATGCTTGTTCTTCAGAGCACGATCGACTGCTGCAATAAAAGCCTTTCTCTTTTCTTTCGAACCTGTAGCTGCTGGTGCATTCTTGCTGCCTTCTTCGCTAGCCCGACTCCCCTACAGTCGGCCAACGATGACCGATTTCCCCTTCGTTTGTTCGTCTTGTTCGGCAACCTCATCAGACCATTGGCGGCTAGTCTGAGAGCTCATATCCATAGTCTCGATCTGGGTGGCTGAGCTGTTCGATGCCTCGGTTGTTTCGGTCGCAAGTAATTCCCTCGCCTTAGCCAGCTGTCGTGGAGTAAACGTCGCAGCGATG
The DNA here is from genome assembly GCA_013266265.1 of Fusarium sp. NRRL 66182. Taxonomy (NCBI): domain Eukaryota; kingdom Fungi; phylum Ascomycota; class Sordariomycetes; order Hypocreales; family Nectriaceae; genus Fusarium; species Fusarium sp. NRRL 66182. The sequence goes on along the minus strand of JABFAK010000150.1, from coordinate 33,392 downwards.
GGATTTAACCGGGTTCCCTACAAGCAGAGGTTAGAATCACCAAAGACTATATTGCTTCGGCTGAATCTACCTCTTGCTTGTGTGTTGGGGTAACTGTCACTTCCTCTCGACTAGCATTGAGCTTGGACGATTCCGCTTGCTTGTTAGTTGTTGTTGCTGGCTTGTTGACCTTTGACAATTCAGCCCTGGTCTGTTCCGAAGATAAGTCGTTAACAAATCCTGCTTGACCAGCTGACGCGCTGTTGTCTTCCTCTTTGGGGCGCACAAAGACTTGCTTCGACCAAAGATCCGCGTATCTCCCTCCAGCCACGATCAAGTCATCATGATTGCCCTGCTCAATGATTTCGCCGTTCTCAACTACGATGATTCGATCTGCATTCATGATTGTAGAAAGGCGATGGCTTCCTCCGTTAGCACACGACGTGGAGGAGATACTGTGTGATGACTTACGCGACGATGAAAGTAGTCCGACCCTTGCAGAGTCTCTTGAAAGATACCTGGATCTGCTGTTCTGTGTCTGTATCAACAGCACTGGTAGCCTCGTCAAGCAGAACGATATCTGGCTTCTTGAGCATTGCTCGGGCAATTGCAATACGCTGTAGCTCGCCGCCAGAGAGTTTCCTACGCAAGTGAGTGCACGACCTTTTACCTGATGTTGGTTACTTACACGCCGCGTTCTCCAACACGTGTCTTGTAACCTGGTTAGAGTTAGCAACGCGCTTGGATGGTATACTGTCTTAGCCCTACCATGCGTGAAGCCTTTGATCTTATCATGAATACATGCTGCTTGGCATGCTTCAAACACTTCCTCATCGGTTGCAGTGATTCTCCCATATCGCACGTTGTTCATGATCGTGTCGTCGAACAGGATAGGATTCTGAGGAACAACTCCAATTCGATCACGAAGGCTGGTACGTGTTAGCGAAAGCAGAGACTGACCAGACCAAGTGTGTCTTACCTGAATAAATCAACATCTCGTATGTCCTGACCATCGATGCAAATACGACCCTCACCAACATCGTAGAATCGATCTAGAAGCTTGATGAGGGTAGATTTTCCTGCCCCAGTAGCTCCGACAAAAGCTACTGTCTGCCCAGCTGGGACATGGAAGCTGACATCCTTGATGATGCCTTTCTTCTTGTCATAGCTAAAGGAAACTCGATCGAAGTCAACCTCACCCGCGGAAAACTTCAGAGGCCTCGCACCTTTCCGGTTTTCGACCGACGGCTGGGTCCTCATGATGTCTAGCAGGCGCTCGGCGTCGATGAAGTCGTCACTGACACTCTTACCCAGCTTGGCGAAGAACTGGAGTGGTGATGTCAGTTGTGCCCAGTACATCAAAAGCATAGCGAATTGTCCTGGCGTCGAATACCCAGCCTGGATACGATACACTGCTAGAAAGGCGCTAGCAAGTAGACCAGATGTAAGGACCATAGTCTGGAAGCCAATAGAAATATACCACCCAAGCACGTATTGCTGCTCTCTAAGCCAACGATTGGTGACTGCATTGGCGTGTCGATTATCTTCATAGCCAATTTGGTTGAATGCACTGACAGTCTGCCAACCAAGGAAGCCTGACTGACGCACATAGTGCTCCTCATACAGGGCGTTAACACGGTTGCGGCTTGCCGCTTTGGAGTTAGCCACAAGCCTGCTGGCAATGAGAAGAAAAGAGACACCTGTTGCGATAGTAATCAGTCCTTCATATGGGCCAAATGTGATGGAAAGATAGACAATAGCCACGCCCATGTCGATAAGCATTGGAGCAGCATAGAGCAATACGTTCTCAATGACATTGGAAACTGCACTGCCTCCATGAATAGCCATCATCATATCAGATGAGCTTTTGGAATCGTGAAAGTCGGCTGAGAGATGCATCATGTGAGAGTAGGCAGCGCGTGTCAGTGCATCGTGGGAATAATACTTGACGGGGATCCAGAGCCATTGGCGAACCAGTTCAATGCCCGACTCAGAAGCGGCCAAGCGGAGGGCAGCAAAGACAATGACGGCAAACCAAGGGCTGCTTTCACTAGAACCATTCAAGCTGTCCATGATGATGCCCGTTTGGCGGGGGATAAGGAGGTGAAGCGCATTCGATCCGAATAGGCAGAGACATACGGCTGCGGCACGAAGCTGTAGACCGACATTGCCGACGGGCCAAACATATGGGAAGAGCACCTGTGGATAAATCAGCAAGAACCTATCAGCGACAGTCGTCACAAATTGGGAGAATTGTCTCGCAACGATGAATTGTCGTCAAAGTTTATCCAGGTGTATGGTTCCGTACCTTGAAGCCTTTGACGTATTCGAACCAATTGCCACCTTCCTCGAGCCTCCTCTTCATGGCCTCTTTGGCCTCCCTCTCTCGGCGCTCCCAATTGTATTCCGGAGCCTCTTCTTCCTCATCTTCATTCCGAAGCGTTGATCCATATCCAGATTCCTGGCTGACCGGGCTGCTGGGCGAGGAGAGTGAGGCTTTAGGTAATAGTGGTTCTCGCTCTTCATCGGATCCTGTTTTGACCGACGTTCCAAGAACGAAAAGAGCAATGAGTGCTAGGAAAAAGACGCAGCGCAGACTGATGGCAACAATGCTGAGAACACCAAAGACGCCGAACGAGGAATATAGCCCTAAACCAGCGGATAGCACGCCGATAGTAACATCAAAAAGTAGACCAAGCACCCAGGATCCGACAAACGGATAAAAAGGCCCATATTCGGTGTCAAGGCAGAAATTGAGCTGGATGACAAAGGTCAGAATGCATGCCAAGTGTCCGATGATGATGTGATCCTCTGTTGGCCACTCTCGCGAGAGAACTGACTGAATCCCAAGCTGCGCTAACTGAGCAGTATATGTCAAGATACACAAGAGAAAGAGAGCGAGGGTGGCTTTTCCTTTGGGGCTTCTCTTCTTGCACCCGTCCTTGTTTGGCGAGTGGACTGTACAGGCCAAGACAAGGGAGGCGATGGAGAAATAGGTGAAAGCAAAAACTGGATATAAGTAGTACAGGATCACCAAGGCTGTTTCTGCCGGTAAGACGACAGCCATAGTGTCCGAAGTTGGGTTGACCATCAGCGTCGATCAGGAAGATGAAGCTCTAGGATCCACGATATGAAATTGGCCGAAATGAATGTGCGAGATTGGGCTATAGTTACGTGAAAGGTGAAGCTGGTGTGTAAGGCGAGGCAAGAAACACCAAGAACAAGCGGTTGATGGATCCTGGAAGGGAAGCGAGAGACGAAGAAAGAAAGAAAGAAAGGAAGAAGGGAAGAAGAAGAGTAAGGACCCTTTGTAGCTAAGCGTGCTCACCGGCCGTGACCCGTTGCAGTATTGTTGACGGGAGCCGGCGTTGATGATGAATGGGTATGATGGATCCAAGAGGTCGAGGGTTGGGGGTCACAAATGTGGTGGAACGTGACCAACGGGGTCTCGTCTGTTCTTTTTCGCTGTTTCCTTCCTCTCTTTGTCAATTTGCGGTTGCCGGATTGTTGTGGTTTGGCTGGTATGTAGGAAGGCACGTTCCAATATCGACCAATTTACCACCCAACACTGGGAAGGCAGGCAGGTACAGTAAGATAGAGCGGTGAAAAGCTTTCCTCCTCAGGCGCTCAACTGTTGTCCAAAAATGCTCCAAGTCCTTTCTGATACGATGCAACCCAAGGAAACGGCCTCTGACGTCTTTGTTGTCGTGATGGACTGGACCAGGACCACGGGGATTGACGGTGATGCCCAGTCTTGGTAGCCACTTGGTTCGAGGTTCTCCCTTCAACTTCACCGACTTCGCTTCACCCAATTCCTCCCCGGTCAATTCCTCCCAGTACCGAAAGAAAGGTCAAAGCAGTTTCCACGTATCAAACAGAGACGTGCATATATGTTGATATCAGAGAAAGGGAAACGGACGGTTGTTTGCCACTGTGCATGTATGTCGGATGATGGTGAAATGCCTGTTGTTGAAGCAGCGCCGTTAACTCTACAACAGCCAAAGGTAGCGTTCTCCAATCCGAATCTCAATTGAATGCCTCCACAGCTTTGGCAAGCAAGGGCGAAAAGGAGAGAACTGTCGTTTGCGGAAATACTCTGCTTGAAATACAATTTTCCTACAGAGTTTGACGTGGATCGATGGGGATACGTCTCTGGATAACGACAAGGGTACCTTAATCGTTACGAAGCCATCATCACGGACCATGCCCACTCAAGTCTGGCCATATCCACGAGCTCACGCGCCTCGCAGAGGCTGATTGGCGTGCGACCGATTCCCAATGATTCGGATCGTCTCGTGATGCCTGAGAATTGCAACCGTCAGGGGAACAGGATACCGCCGCCGTCACCGTCATCACTAAATCGCCGACCGACGGGAGCGGTTACTATCTAGGGGCTATTTATCATGCAACAACCGTTTGGACAAACGTGTTTGTTTTTATACACCAACTTGAGAGCCAGATTAGTCTATGCTATGTAGGCTAGAGTGCCTTGATTGGACACACAGGATAAGTTCCGAGGCCTTCTGACGTGAGAGACCAACCAGCCAGCCCCAGTCTCAGCTGAGGCTGCCCAACCCAACTCGAATGGATCTCTCTTATCGTGCCGCTTCAAACCGCAGGTTTCACGTGGTCCCACCGCCCCGCAACATCCGGGACAAACCCATAGCTTGGCGGTAGAAGCGCGCGGTTTGTTGATGCGTCAAGCGTGACAAACACTGGGCCCAAAGACAAGAAAAAAAGACGGCGAGACGAACCTGACCCTCTGGTTCGACATGGCCATCTCTATCTTGATTACAAGCAAAGAATTCCCTGTGTGAGGCATACACTCGGTATCTACTACCTCTTGTAGTACGATTTCTAATGGCCATAGAGAAAACTTGGAATTGTCGACCATCAGATCCACCTCCCTCCCTCCTACCACTTGGAGTGAACGTTTTGCATATATAGTTATACATGTATGTGCTCATGAGACTTGAACTTTACCATCCCTCGCCTCGATCTTATCATACCATTCATGCCCATGCAACCCAATTGCGACAAGGAGGAAGATCGTTCAGCTTTCGGACCTGGACCGTCAACGTAGTGGGTCTCTTTCATCTCATCGCCATATTGGGCGCGTTTCTTCGGGAGGCAGATATTCCATTTGCTGCAGGGGAAAAACATGAGATCTTGCATCACCCCACACTTCACGATCTATGATAGTGGATGATAGGCACATTGATCCACCTTTCTACAAAGCGCGTTTGATGGCTCTTTAAGATGGTTTTTATTATTATTATTTTATTATCATTTTATTATTATTACTATTTTTATTATTATTATTTTCAATTTTTTTCTTTACAATCGTGGGAACTTTATCCAACCGCTAAGATCACTTAACCGGGACTGTCTAGTACAACCCCCAACATCAACACTTTTGGCAGATGGCAGCATGTTGTCCATCATCAGAGTGCCCGTCTAATCATTGACATTCGAGACCACTAGCTAGCTGCCTTCAAACATTTCAACTCAAGTGGCTCAAGGAGGCGAGGTTGTAGTACCACTTGCTCGACGGCGGATCTCAAACAAGCAAGTCATTCTTTGGGCAATGTTTAACAGCTCGAAACTTTTTTGACATAAAAAATATTGCTCTATGAGCTTTTTACTTGCCAGAGAGAGAAAAAAAACCCACACCGGCCAACTCCCACTCACATACGAGAACGCTCACAAAGTCCCGCCCTCGACCCAAGACAACTCCTTCGCATGCCCCTTATGTACAGACAAGATCTTTTTATAGACAGGGTTCGGCCGGTTATATCCACCCAGCCTGGTCATACCGTTCGTACAAAACGGCGACGACAAGAGTCATAACGTCGCAATCAAAATCCCCAGGCATGATTCCAGCTGATCCCATCTACATGTTGGGGGTGAGGTCTCATGCCAACAAACATCTCAGATTCAGAATGATGGAGTGGTGACATTCTGGCAAGCGGCTGACCATGCATATACATTGGCCCCTTGCTGTAAGGATCCATTGGCATATCGAATGTTTCCTCTCCCACATCCGATGACGACGCCTGGCCTGCATGGAAGGGTTGTGACCAAGCTGGAGAAACGCCTTCAAACTCAGGGGTGGGCACGCCTAATGACTCCGTGGGGCTGGTACCACTGTGACATGAGCCTCGACGATATGGACTCATAGGGTCATTGTCGGGATGAAATGCTGGAGAGCAGGAGATTAGGCCGTCAACTGTCTTCTTGGCCTCATTGGCGATATATTTCTGGATAAGGACACAATTGCAGTCGGTGTGCTGCAGCAACTGAGTCTTGAGATGGTATATCTCGGCAGTCAAAGAGTCGAAACTCGAAGAAAGATAGCGGTTCTGATCCTCTATTGCCTGCTCTTGAGAAGCAAGGGCTGATGCTTCATCGCGCTTCCGAAGGCGGCACTTGGTGGCGGCTATCCTGTTGCGCTCAAGGATGCGTCGGCGTCGCGGATCCCTGGGAAGGTCGTCCTCGTCAAGCTCTATTTCCTGGCGAGCTTTTCCTGGTTCTCTGGAAGCTCCCTTGGGCTTTCGGCCTCGCTTCTTTTGCTTGGGTGAGCCTGGTGCGACACCTGAGCCGCTTGCCTCGCCTGGGACATTTGTGCCAAGCTGCGATTGTTTCCGGTTCCGAGCTCGGCGGGTGGGCTTGTGTTCTGCTTCAGTGGTTGGCAACACGGCCGATGAAGGCAAGTGATTGCTGGATACTCTTGGTGCGGAGCTGTACTGAGGGGGTCCTTGCATGATGCCGAAGGGCATCTCTTGTGGAAGAGGGGAGCAGCCCATGGCTTCCTCAAAGAAGGAAGGATCTTGTACCTGGCCAAGGCCAGGCTGATATCCGACATTGCCCTGGTTTGTGGGCGAAAGTGTTCCAGTATAGTAAGGAGAAGGGGTCATCATATATCCCGGAGAAGGGCTTGCAGCCATGGTATTCATCGGGGATCCGAAGGGGAGATCCATGGCATGAGGGTAAGAGTGCACAAAGGTAGCCATCGGAAAGCCTGCAGTATCTGTTCGGTTGAACAGCGCACAGTTGTTCTTTGGGCGTAACAGCTGGTGAGGGAAAACTCCAAGCGGTGCTGAAAAGACGTGCTAATTGACAAGTAGTTGATACTGGATTGGCTGCTAATACAGCAAGACAGATGTCGGAGGCGTATCGAGACGGGCAGGGGTTGGTGAGATTGGCGCCCAAGAGAAGGAGGTCTCGCTGAATATATGGCAGAAGAAATGGTATTGAGGAACTGAGCAGTGCTTCACAGCTAGATGTTGTCGAATATGACAACTCAGAACTTGATGCGCAACGTTTGCTGAGGGACATGGGTCTGTCATATACACAACAGCTACAGCCACCTAATGAGACCAAGCGAACACACCAATACTTGGCTAGGCTCTGGAAGCGGAGCCGGGCATGAACCAAGACCGTGAGGGGAAAATAAACTTTGTCTATCAGAGAGGAGAACTCGAGAAATCGCCCGCCATCGTCTCTCTGCAGGGTGATAGGGTCGTCAGCGAGCCCCTCAACTCTGGACTTCAGTCACTTCAGTTGCCCTTGATCTCATTGGGCCGGATTCCTCTTTGGACGTTGCGTCTGGCCCACGTCCCTGATGGGACGCCCAGGAGGCAGGGCACATCCAACGCCTCCTTGGTCTAACCAAAACCAAGTCGAACAAGGAGGAAGATGATGTGCTCAGACTTGGACCGTCCTTGTCCTTTCGCTTTGAACCCGCCGGGTTTCATAGCAGGCATGGGAATCAGAAAACCGTTGTGCCTGGAAGCAGGGACGGTGGCGTTTGAATTGCCCAACTCCTGGGAGCTTTGAGACGAGACTTGGCCAGATCCCAATAATCCCAACCACCACCAAGAGCCACACTGATCTGCATCTGTCTGGGCTTGACATTCCCAAGGTTTAGAAGCCCAGCGTATAACGTGGCAACCCTTTTTGGTTCAGCTGGGTGTGGCACAGCTCGATATGGGTACATGTAGGAAACGGTGAGTTCCGCGAGCCCAGCATCGACGCCAGACTGGAGAGCAGCTGTTTTGGCATCACAGCCCTGAAATCGAGTCCCCCTTGATCACCACAGGACGATGGCTGCTTACAGTATTCAGTCGCCTCGTATCCCATCGCGACAGTTGCAATGCACTAGGTAGCAAGCCGACGACGGCCGAGCCCAAGCGGCCTTGAGGTTGGCTAGCACTACTCGGCCGAAGAATTCAAGCGTGAATGGACAAGGTGTGTCGGGAGAAAGCTTGGTCTGTGGCAGACTAAATGGGACCCCAGGTCCCGGCTCACCTCTTCCTGCATCCGAGATGGATGGGCCATGGAGCTAGACTAGGGACTAAGCTTTGACCTAGGATCAGGAACTTGAATTGTCTAGCCCTCATCCAGCAGATCATGGACAGCCTATGATAGGTGGTGTCAAAAACACACGAGGATGGAATTGGTGGGAGATGGCCGGATTTTGGTGTAAGCGATGATGGTGTTTTCTGACACCAGAGGACAAGGAGATTAGTGTTCAACAGGGTCAGCAAGCTTGCTGACAGACACGATGCACCAGGATATCACAAACTCTCGTTATACCCGTTCGCATGGCGTAGACTCCACCAGTGGGCTCAGTTCCCGATTTGGACCTTTTCACCTTTCCCAACAGCAGACTGACGTTCCGCCAAGTCGCTGCTGCAAGTCGCTGCTGCAATGGCAAGATATGAATGCTCCAGCATCTGCGATCACTGTACGACCACAGTACAGTATCATGCAACTGCCGCAGGGTCGTACGGCAGGCAGATGCTGACAAGTGATAACTGACTGATCCGTGAACTGGGTGGTAAGTGAGTGATAGGTGGTTCCAGACTTTGATGAACTGGCTCGGCTGGCTGCCCGATTCCCAAGTTGATGAGAACTGCGTCTGGGCAGTGGCACCTCCGCCCAGCGATAAGGTGCATGCATAGAGATTGGAAGAGGATCAAGGGTGATCGCTGATGGCGTTTTGGCGCAATCTGGTCGAGACCATTTTCATCAGATCAAGGTTTGCCGAGTCCCTGGGAACTGGATACATGCTAACTATCTAGCAGTTTCGCCTCCGCTACTGCATTACATATGTACGTACGTGCTGTTTTAATACCACAACACCAAAGCCAACACCAACACCAACACCAGTACCAGTTTCCCAGTCCCAGATTGGAGCCTGATTTTATCCACAGGGCGCTGCATGGCTGGGCTCTACAGCCAAATGCAAGCCTGGCAGATAACGTGTCGTTTGTGCGGCCCTGGCATCTGGACTCGGACGTTTGGTACCTTGTTTGGCGGCGGTAGGACCCTGCAGGAACAAAACGGCCGAGATTAGCCAAAGCAGCAGCATGGAGAGAAGAGGAGAGGAGGGGAGAGAAGAGGGGGGAGCAAAAGAGAGAAAATGAGAAGCGAGAGTTGGTTACCAGGCACGTAATCGAAGTTGTCGTTTTCTGTGGCTTCTTGCATTTCAGGTAGCCACAAATTTATTGAGATAGTAGATAGATGGTCTGTCTGACTTGCATCCATCTCTTCAGGCGAGTGCAACATTCAGGTTTTGCCTCGCCGAAAGCAGTGAAGCTCTACTATGTACTCGCCTGCCGCCTGCAGCTCTGCCATCAACAAGCCAATGCCACTGTCTACCTACTACATACATACATATCTGCATATGTAGCATCTGCTCTGCGGCACTACTGTGCAGGCTAGGATCGCAAACAATCAAGGCTAACCCGCCTAGCCAGTCTCTTGGTCCCAAGCCCACTTCGTGTTCCCGGGATCGACTGGCGTCTGCATTCGCGGCTATTCCTGTTGAGGAATAAAACAATGGCGGTCCTTGAAGCAGTACATCAACGTTGGCGGTTGGGTAGGTAATTTTCCCGACAGCAGAAACAAAACTACGATCGGAGGGCGCCGGTAGGTTGCCAGACACAGGCCAATAAGCCGCTGGCTCAAGTTTAGACTCAGCCAGCATCGGGGAGCTAGACCAAGAGCATTGGTTTGATGCGAGTTACAGTGGTTATTCCCTACAGTGGCTGGCTTACGAGGAACCACGATCGAGCAAGCTCTACTGTGAGCGCACGTACTGTACATACCGACGGCAACACGATGCCGCCCTAGCGATGCCCTCCATGATACTATAGGTATGTATGTACATACATACATACATACATACGTATTCATCGTCGGACGTAAGCTCACAGAACCCCGCTCAAGGATGCAACGTCAAGCCAGAGCTGGATTGACGGGGAAATGATCCGCAGCGCATCGGAGAAAGAATCTCCAACGGTCTCAAGCCCAACGGTCAGCGTGTACGTGTACATGACTACACGTGCATGTTCATACACAAAATGTCCGTGGCACCACGCTGTGTGGCTATTCTCGACTTGAAACCGGCCCTGGATTGCGCTTTGGAATTGCTCCACCATCCGTGTCCTCTCTCAAGAGTGCCTCATCACAGGTATCCAGGCATCGTTGCTCCTCGTAGGGCTGGCCCGATACGTCCGGACCTGTTCCGGCACTGTATCTGAGGATGAGAGAACCGAACAGTGAGCCCGCAACCTGCCTGCTCTGCTAGCTCTCTTCGCTCCCGGCGCAGGACGCATCCGAGGACAGCAGCGGAGGTATTCCCCAGAGAGGCGGCCTTCTCCGCCGACCAACCTGCGGGCGTCATCAAATTGCTGCTGTACTGTGCAGTGTGCTGCCCTCAGCCATAACCCCGTCCTGCGTTGCGTACATGGTGGTGGGTGTCCTGGATCTCCGGCAGAGGGAACAGAATCGATGCCCGCTCCCGGCCCTGTGTGGCCAAGCTTGTACAGGCTCGTCCGAGGAAACTTTGAGCTATCCAAAGTGCAGGTATGCAAGTTGAAACCGCAAAAGGGAGACAACAAGGCTTGGTTGGGATAAGAACAAGCCCACCTTTTCTGTGCGCACGGATCTCACACCCATGGAAAATCACCGTGGGACCTTCATAGTTACAATCTCTCTGAGGACGTTCCTGAGGAGGGTGGTTCATCGCTGTGTCTCTGCTGCCAGGGGATTGGTGTGGCTTTGGCAGAGTTTCGATGGGTTGACGAATGCTACGCCAGCCATTACGCCTACTTTTGCGAAATGGCACCTGTCATCGCCTTGGTGAGCTCGATGCCTTTGACATCACACCCTCACAGAGCAGTTTCTTCAGTTGAGGAGGAGGGGCTGCGCCTGCAAGTTGCACATGCAGCTGGCGCCGCAAGATGAGGAAGGGGTTCGGGCTTGTGGGATCCATGGTAATCATCTGATCACCACCCATCTTCTTCTCAGCCTCAATGCCGTTACGGGTACGGTTTCCCACATCCCTGTGCGTAAGATTATGTGTGGATAAACAAACAGTTCTTGTTTCCGACGCGAAAGTGGATATTTCATCCGTCGCTCGCCAACGAGAGCTGCGTCGATTAGAGTGTCGACGATGCCTCTCTGGGGATGGTCCATTGATCTACACTACCCGTCCGGCCCCTGTCGAACCAAAACAGTGCACGGCAATCCTCCTGGATCGTTCTGCGTATCCGTACGCATGTGATCTTCCATCGCTGGTCACAGTCAACTCTACCAATCCTTCTGTGATGCGCCAGGGCTCGGCCATTCGACATCTGTCTTCTTCCATGGCCCTGGGCAAGTCTATCGACTCTACTACCGGTGGTAGCTGTGACGGAAAGCAAGCACGTCTTACTTGATTGGGAAATTCTAAGAGAATCCTGGTCTAGACGTGGTTCTCTGTGAGCAAGCATGGACAGTCGGGACGTATCTATTTGCTTACTACAGTCTGACCAAGCCGACCACGCAAAATGCAAAATGCAAAATGCAAAATGCTAAATGCAAAATACACAGCAGGAAGCAAGTCTTTGGTATCATGGCCATATGCACATGGGATTGTTCGATGGAGCTTTCCAGGGCTTGTGTGACCCAGATCATGTCCAAGCGTCGCATATGGCCTGATTTTGACATTAGAGGAAGTCGGCAGTTGGGCTAGACGATTGCCCTGCAGACATTGATTCGATGACTGTTCAGAGTACGGATGGCTTATCTGCTTGGATTCCAGCAATGAGCCAAATGCGGGTATAGCCAGTCAAAGAACCAACAAGGGGGCCAACGTCTCCATTGTCAAAGCGCAGCTCTGCACCGTTACTGTGCAGACAAGGCCAGAGGAGCTCCTCCGACGCGTTTTAACTATCCGCCCTTTCAGCGTAGGCTGTAGCCGCGGTGACTTGCCGCGGCCTGGCTGTCAGCCAGCTGTGTTGTGGCTAGTATAACTTGGCGAGCGATGTAGGTGACATATCGGCGCCACTGTTCGAGATGCATATGCTCCAAAGGGGATGGACGGGCTGTCAAGTGAAAATGGCCAGGATGTATTCGTAATCGAGTGATCCTTGAGCACGGGGATGTCAAAGAGTAGAGTGTACGGCTCGACCATCACGACTAGACCCCGCTGGTATCCTGGTCAAGTCAAATTCGAGCTTGCGAACTCAGTCTCCGATAGGATTTCATGTCGCCAAGAATTCCACAAGATCCATGATCAAGGCGTAGAACTCTTGGAAGAACAGGAGCCCCGGCTCTGATGATCTATCTCGGGCGCTGGCTCCGTGTCGAGCCAAGGTTCTATCGAGCTTCAAAGCGGGTTCCCGTTATTATTGATGGCTAGGAACAAGATCATCCACAAAGCTGGGTTTCCCATCATGATCCATAGGAACGATCGAGCTTGCCAGTGCATGCTCGTCTTGCTTCTTGTGGGTCGACGATAGACAAACGTCTCGGATGTCAAGACGCTTGCTCCCTGCGCTTAGATACTTGGGATGATTTTCAACGGCCAGGATCCTACCGCGCGCCCAAGTTCGTTATCGTTTGATGACCCTGGTAGCGGGGAAGTGTTGCGATCCCTGCCAGGGTAGTCTGTCCATCCCCAAGATGGTGTCAAGTTATTTTTACTCACTACATACTATGATTAGGGGTCAGGCTCGGGTGTTTTGAACCGTGTAAACGTACAAAGTATCAAACTTGTCTCATCCGAGACTATGCATTCGCTAGTCCAATCCAACTAGTTCAAGATAGTACCCTGAGGTTAACCGCTGCTGCACACAGACTCGCCAGTGGCAGTTGATTCTTCTGATTATTCACATTCTTGATCGATCGGGCCCCCTGTTCGCAAGCACGAAAAGACCCGTGGTCAATATCCCTCTCACGCAATATTCAACGCCTTGAATGTCACCGTGCTGGCCTAACTTGTAGTTGTTGTTGCCGCGGTGGATGGCATGGCTGGCCTGTGGCTGCTCCGATGTTCGGGTATGCCCTATTGGATCGGTTCTCAGTTCTTGCTCCGGGTCCAGATCTCGGCCGGTCCTTGAATGTCGGCTGGTGATTCCGACGTCGAGGCACGTCAAGCTAAACATGGGGCGTTTTTTATTTTGGCGGGTTGATGAGTGAATTAAGCCATGCCTCATAATAAAAGTATACCCCGATATTATGGAGATGAGGCTTGGAACAAGGATGTTCTTGCTTGGGCTGCAGTAAATATCTCACTATGAGTGGAAATGCCTTATCTTACGAATAGGGAGTCGATATACTTGCCTTTTTGAGACAAATTGGCGGTTTGCTGCAACGTCCTGACTCGTGTAGAGTGTGCGTTGGCCAGCCTCAAACTTGTTGTGCTTCAAGACAGACTTGGTGAAAGAAGGACAACACGGACAGAAAGCCATAGGGACAGATCATACGATGTACACGAATCTTTCCCGCTCGTGGCTTGCTAGTAGTGATTGAGAAAGGACAATCGTTGACCTGGGCACTCGAGGGGTCTTGATAGCTTCGCTGAGACAAGGTTGACACTCCTTGACTGCTGCTGAGGGCGGAATGTTGGAGATGGAAATAACAGATAGGTAAATGCCGTATGTAGCAAGTAGTTTTATGGTAGTTTCTAAGATCAAGGGATGAAGTTGCGGTACGAGCATCAAGTACAACGCACTTTCGAGGATGCGAGCAATACATGCTGCTAAAGTTTATGTTTCGACCGATACCCAGATGCAGCTGTATAGTCATACTGTGTTATGAATCGGCTTGGAAGTAACATATGTATGTCAATACAAAGAAGATACTGCTCTACAATCGTTTGCCATAGAAGAAAATTCTGGGTTTCCTTGAAGTCTTCCTAGCTACATGGCTTTAGATATGCACCATGTGTCTTGGCTGTTGTATGGTATTGGGCGTTTAATAACAGCCCATGTTGATGACCTACCAATGGTGTTAAACTTTCTCTTTTATCATTTGTGTCGGAGTTTTGGTATTATTCAGCTCATTTAGTTGTCCCCCTTTTTGTCCCTTTGAGATATAAACATGCGATCGAATATCAAAGCATTTCTGGATTGTAGATTTTTTCTCATGATCTTTTCAGATATTTACTTCATACTTATAGTTTGCCTTTTTAGTTACCAATAACTGCCAAGCTACCTGCCTACGCTGCATTATATGGGGGAACGTGTAAACCGCCTGAACCCAATACTAAGCTCAGAGGTGGCACGGAAAACTGAAACTGCTACAATTATTTGAAATTCAGTCCACCCAGGTATCTAATTGAAATCCCAGCTGTCCAAAGGTTTGTTGCATTGTCTTGTGTGACTACATATACTACCTATAGCTATTTCACACACAACTCGATTGATAATTGCGAGGCAGGGCTAGGCCAAAGATTAGGGTGATGCAAGTTTTACCTGTTTCTGCAGAACTTACAGACGAAATAAACAAGTGGTTAATCCGTTCCTTGTTCCTGAATGTTTGTAATTCGTTTGTAAATCCTGCACAGGACTATGCCTTGGCTTGAAGTAATGAATGAACTCTGATCCGTTATCTGAACCAAGTGAATATACCTGTACAGCTTGGGAATGTTTAACTTGCTGCATTACCTAGTGGTGAACAACGAGCAAGATAATAATATCACAAGTATAGGTATACAAAGTACTACAATGTACAGTTATCTTATACTGGCGGGTCTTACTAAAAATGGCTACTGCCTAACGTAAGTGCCTGGAGCTAACCAATACTAGAAGCTTGGGTTCTCGGGCCCTATTAACGCGAGGTCTTGGAGGACAGACAGACAAATACGAGAAATGGCCAGTGAGGCGGCAAACTTGGGCTGAACCTGGAAGCTGTTTCTGTTCTTGAAGAGATTTGTTTAAACTTGTTAACTGCCGGCGGATCTTGGCCAGTGCTAGATTGTCTTCTCAAAGATATACCTAAAACCAAGCCCGGAGAGACTTCCCAAAGCTTCTGCCACTGGTGATTTACACTGCTGAAAATAGACCAACCAAAGATCTGCCGGGCGGCAGATGAGATTGCCATTGAAGGAATCTTGCCTCGATTGCTCAATTCAGGGCCAACGGTATCAGATAATCTCCGAATTTGCGAGATCCGGCAACTTGTGCGGTCAATCCCCCTCGCGTGACGTAGAAAGGGTTTGAAGAAAACGTGGGATATTGCCGCCAACATCTCCACAGCTTCAGCGATGATGCTATTCTCGACAGCCCAAAAAGGCTATACTCGGCGGAGCTAGCTGCATACAGCCAGTTTCTGGAGAGGTTGGCATTGCAATCGGCGGGTCTAACCATATTCGGTTCTCTCAACTTGGAAATTCGGCCCTGACGATCCACCATTCTCCAGATCTCGACCAAGTCTCAACCACGTCCAAGGCCAATCCCACGAGAATTGCAGAATACAACACCCACTCAGGTGACGCAGATTGGTCATGACCCCGACTTTCAGATCAGATTGTGCGGGGAGTCAGGGGATAGAAAGAAAGGTTTGTGGAGTGTCGCAGAGATGAAAACTCGGCGAGATGGGCTCGAGCTTTGAGGGTTGACTTGATAAGCTACATAAGAACAGACTGCTCACAACATCGAGCTCTGATTCTGCATTCTGATCATCTTCCTCCTCCTTTCCCCCTCTCTCTATATCTCAATATAAAACTTGGACAATATCAAGAAATCTCCAACCCTGTCCTAGAACCAGTTCAACATCTTCATCACTTACACACATCACAATGGCCCCCGGCGCGGTTGTCGACGACTTCTCTAGCCACGATGGCCAGGCCCTCGAGGTGCTCTCAGACAAGATCGACGACGTTAATGTGATCAAGTACGACGCCAAGTCCAAGTTTGACACTCAAAAAGACAAGAACACCTTCCGTCAATACGAAGATGCTACCGACCGTGTCAAGAACTTCTACCGCGAGCAGCACCACAAGCAAACAGTTTCGTACAACTTGGCTGCCCGCAACCGCTTCTACAACGCCAGCCGTCCTCGTGCTGAGATGACCATCTGGGAGGCCATGGAGAAGCTCAACACTCTTGTCGACGAGTCCGACCCCGACACCTCCCTCTCTCAGATTCAGCATCTCCTCCAGTCTGCTGAGGCGATTCGTCGTGATGGCAAGCCTCGATGGATGCAGTTGACTGGTCTCATCCACGACCTTGGCAAGCTGATGCTCTTCTTCCCCGAGCTTGAGACTCAAGGCCAGTGGGATGTTGTCGGCGACACGTTCCCCGTTGGCTGTGCCTTTTCCGACAAGATTATCTACCCCGACACCTTTGCTGAAGGCAACCCTGATGCCACCAACCCCGACTACAACACCAAGTATGGCATCTACTCTCCCAACTGCGGTCTGGACAACATCATGCTCTCCTGGGGCCACGACGAATATCTCTACCATGTTGTCAAGGACCAGTCTACCCTGCCTGATGAGGCTCTCGCCATGATCCGATACCACTCATTCTACCCCTGGCACCGCGAGGGCGCTTACCAGCACCTCATGTGTGACAAGGACTGGGAGATGCTGAAGGCCGTGAATGCCTTTAACCCCTACGACTTGTACTCCAAGAGCGATGGTGTCCCTGATGCTGAGAAGCTCAAGCCCTACTACATGGAGCTCATTGACGAATACTTCCCTAACCGGGTGCTCAAGTGGTAGATCGCGAAAGAAAAAGAAAAAAAGAAAAAAAGAAAAAGTTAGTTGTATATAAAACATAGACGACGGTTTGGTTCTTTGGGTTTCTGTTTTCTGTTAGCGAAAGGAATTGTGATAAAGGGCAATGGATGTAATGGGATACATTTCAAATGAGCGCTAAATGAATACAAATGAGTTGACGACCAAGAATATGTCCAAGTTACACTGTGATGTGATTTAATATGAGGACGTAGATAAAAGTAAAGGGGGCTGAGTGATGGGAACTTTGGTTGTTGTGAAAGTACTCTATTGTACATGATCTGCTGGAAATGATTAAATCTTTCCGTAGTCTATTCTTTTATCGAATGTGATAGTAGAAATAGATGAGCATTGATACATTGTGTTTAGGATGAAGTCCTGTACACATGAGAAAGTCGCATAGGTGCTGACACTCAACAACATGAAGCTATTCCCAGGTGGAAAGAAATGGAGACGTGGATATGCACTGATAAGAGCGATAACGAAAAAAAAGTTGCGAACTTCTGGGCGATTTTTCTAAGCATTATGGATCTATACTGAATTAGGTTAGGGTAAGATCCTACTGGCCAATCACATAATGATCCGCTACCAAAGCTGCCCCTCCGCCCGTGGAAATTTAGAGGAAAGAGCAGCGAGCAATAGAAAGATTGTAAATCGTCGTCTTTCTTCGCCATACAAAACTCAACCTCCCCAACACACACTCTACACACAATGGGGTCTTCAAAGCGAAAGCGAGATCAGACGGAAGAGTCGAGTGTCGTCGAGAAGCCTGCGACTACCGAAGTTGCAAAGTCTACAAAGTCTGCACAAAAACAAGAGGAAGAGACTTCCTTCGTCGACCTCGGCCTCGATCCTAGACTGCTGCAAGCCGTCGCCCAACAAAAATTTGCAAAGCCGACTCTTGTACAGCGCAAGGCGATTCCACTGGCTCTCAATGGTCAAGATGTTCTCGCCAAAGCGGACTGTGGTTCTGGAAAGACAGCAGCATATGTACTGCCTCTGCTCTCCAGCATCTTGAAGCGCAAATCCGTGTGTCTGCCTTGGTACCTTGGAATACCGATTATTTGAAGATATCGCTAACCAGTTCTCCTGTAGACTGATTCCACCGCCTTTACGACCGCCCTCATCCTCGTCCCAACCCGCGAGCTTGCCGACCAGGTTTCCAAGGCCATCGAACAGTTTGCCTCGTTCTGCGCAAAGGATATCAGCACCGTCAAGTTGACTGACAAGGTCTCCAATGCCGTCCAGCGCGCCCTCCTTTCCAACTCTCCCGATATCGTCATCTCGACCCCTGCGACTGCCTGGCACAACATCAACTCGTCTGCTCTCTCACTCGACAAGCTTACGCACCTTATCCTAGATGAGGCGGATCTTGTTCTTTCCTACGGCTACAGCGAGGATTTGGAGAACCTGTCGCGATCCGTCCCCAAGGGTGTTCAGGTCATGATGATGAGTGCCACGCTTACCGAAGAGGTTGATACTCTCAAGGGAATCTTCCGACGTGACCCGACATTGTTGGATTTGAAGGAGAAGGAAGCCGAGGGTGAGGGTATCACTCAGTTCGTCGCCAAGTAAGACTTGCTCGTCTCCGCATTCTTGTGGACAGCTACTAACATATACTAGGTGTGGTGAAGACGAAAAGTTCCTTCTGGCCTACGTTATCTTCAAGCTCAAGCTGATCAAGGGCAAATGTATCATCTTTGTGAGCGACATTGACCGATGCTACCGTCTCAAGCTCTTCTTTGAGCAGTTCGGTATTCGAAGCTGTATCCTTAACTCGGAGCTACCTCTGAACTCGAGGGTTCACGTAGTCGAGGAGTTCAACCGACACGTTTATGATATCATCATTGCCGCCGATGAGAAGAACGAGATGCTAGGAGACGATGAAGAGCTTGCCGAGCCTGCTAATGGTGAGGCCGAGGACGGCTCTAAGAAGCAAGCCAATGAAGACGATGAGGCGGAAGCGGAAACAAAGCGACCAAAGAAGAAGGCCAGGAAGGCTAAGGGTGGTGACAAAGAGTATGGTGTGTCAAGAGGTCCGTTTATTCAAAGCTGTCATTTATACAGCAGGGCGCCTTATTCCGCCCAATGTCCAAGATAATTGCTAACATGTTGCCACAGGTGTTGACTTCAAGAAGGTTTCTGCAGTCATTAACTTCGATCTACCCACCACAGCATCAGCCTATACACATAGAATAGGACGAACAGCGCGAGCTGGTCAAACTGGCATGGCTCTGTCTTTCGTTGTTCCCAAAGATCTGTATCGAAAACACATGCCTACATCGACTCCAGCCTGCGAGAACGACGAGAAGGTTATGGCCAAGATTGTGAGGCAGCAGGCGAAACGAGGCAAGGAGGTGAAGCCCTACAACTTCAACATGAAGCAGGTTGATCCTTTCCGGTATCGAATGAACGATGCTCTACGTGCCGTTACCAAGGTCGCCATTCGAGAAGCTCGAACAAGAGAACTACGACAAGAACTACTCAAGAGTGAAAAGCTAAAGCGGTAAGGATGCACATCAACGTACATGGAAAGATCATACTGACAAGACCACTAGATACTTTGAGGAGAACCCAACTGAACTCAGTCATCTTCGCCACGACGGCGAGCTTCGAACAGCCAGGCAACAGGCTCACTTGAAACACATTCCAGAGTATCTCCTACCCAAGGACGGCAAGCAGGCCTTGACGGGAGACGTGGGCTTTGTACCCTTCCGAAAGGATCGAAAGGTCAAGGGTAAGAAGGGGCGGGGATTCAAGGTCGGTTCAAGGAAGCGAGACCCTCTCAAGACTTTCAAGGCTAGGCGTAAGACAAAATAGGCGAAACGAGTGGAGTAATACAGCGATTTTGTGGTTTCTGGGCAAAATACCTCGGTTTGAATAGAAGAATGTCTTTTGCTGCCTTGACACTTTGGCTTACAGCTTTGGCTTATAGCTTTGACTTACCTCAATCATGGAACAGAGATGCTATCTTGTCAAGACAACCACTCGATAACCAGGCTTCAGGTATCCTTGCTTGCTTTCGTCAATGTCAGCTATATTTAAGCTTCCATACGCTTAGTCATTCATGCACAACGGTCGATGCTTCGGAGACAAGAAGAGTTTACGGCCGAAGACAAGGTGTAGAGTCCGACCAACAGTGAGTCTAGACAAGTATAAAAGGGCAACGCTCTGGTTGTTCGTTCCAGCAGTTTGAGTTTTATTCTTATAACTACTTAGAATTTGCACGCATTTACTTTAACATACATTGACCACTTACACCTATCCATCATGGCTCCTCCTGCTCAGCTTCCTCTCCGTCAACTTACAAAGAACGGCCCCAAGATTCCTTCCGTAGGCTTTGGTCTCATGGGTATGAGTTTCGGCTACGGAGAACCTGGGTATGCATGCATCTCCCCATGCCCTCTCTCCTCGCGTCCCCTCATACTAACACCCTCAGGCCCGATGAGGAGCGTCTCAAGGTCCTAGACCGTGCTTGGGAGCTCGGCTGTACCAACTGGGACACGGCTGATATTTACGCCGACAACGAGGACCTCATTGGCAAGTGGTTCAAGCTTCATCCCGAACGTCGTGGGGATATCTTCCTCGCGACCAAGTTCGGCCTCAGGCCCGACCCAGGCGTGGGGAGCATCGTGGTTGACTCATCCCCTGAGCATGCAAAGAAGGCTATCGAGAGCAGTTTGAAGAGGCTTGGCGTTGACTACGTTGATTTGTACTACATGCATCGCGCCAGTGAGGATGTGCCCATCGAGAAAACTGTCGGGGCTATGAAGCAGATGGTTGAGTAAGTCACCCCAAATTTGAGGCGAACAGGACGGCTAACCACCGAATATAGATGGCAAAGTTAAACACCTGGGTCTCTCTGAAGTCTCGTCTACAACTCTTCGTCGTGCATGTGCCGTTCATCCCATTGCGGCCGTGCAAGTCGAGTACAACCCCTGGACACTCGATATTGAGGGCCCCTCAGGCACACACCTCCTCAAGACAAGCCAGGAGCTAGATGTAGCTGTGTTCGCCTACTCTCCGCTTGGTCGGGGTATCCTGACAGGGCGTTTACGCTCGGTCGACGACTTTGAAGAGGGCGATTATCGGCGACACATGACGCGCTTTCAAGGCGAAAACTTCAAGAAGAACTTGGTGGTTGTGGATAAGTTTGATGAGTTTGCCAAGCAGAAGGGACACACGTCTTCGCAGATTGTGCTGGCTTGGTTGCTGGAGCAGAGCCCGAATGTGTTTGTAATTCCGGGTACGAAGAAGATCAAATATCTGGAGGAGAACATTGGAGCATCTCAGGTCAAGTTGAGTAAGGAGGAGCAGCAGCAGTTGAGGAAGCTTGTCCAAGAGGCCGAGATTGCGGGCGATCGGAATCCCTTTGCTGGCAACTATACCGACACAGCTCCTCTGGAGGAATAAAGCCCAAAGTTAAAGATGGCACTAGTTAGTGCCATGTAGAACTGGCTGTGGTAGCTATTACAAATCTATGCGGAGGAGTTTTCCCTTCCATTTCGACCCGTCTTTGTCGTGAGTGAGCACGAAGCCTCCCATGATTTGGAACCCCCGGTCTACATAGTACCTGTCCAGAGTTAGTAAGGCTTTGCGACTCAAGGGTTACACCCATAACGTACTGTACTAGTTGCCCATTACCTCCATCCCAACAATCAATCCATATTGCCTTCCATCCGTGCTCGATAGCGTATTCTTTCACTTTCTCAAGAAGCGCAGTCCCGGCTCCTTTGCGTCGATCACCAACGCGGTGGTCTGTGACAAGATATTGCAGGAAGACGAAATTGCCCTTCTCCATGGCGGGTCCAATATGGTCCTTGACGCTGTCGGACTCTTGGAGATATTTAACAAAAGTGTTGTCAAGAACTATTGCGAGACCGACAGACAGAAGCGTGTTCCCTTTCTCATCCACGCGCCGGGCTAATCCGTCACTGGCCGTGATTTCTTGATTGACTTGATCGTCATGGACCTCTGCGATGAAAATCCTCATTGGATTACCGGCTCCCGTCTCACGGAACTTCTCTGACTCGGCAAGAAAATCATGCATCTTTTGAATGAATCCTTTCTGATTTGAAAGCGGTTCTATGCCCCATTGTTCCGAGTTGCCTGTGGCGGCAAGGTGAGGAATCGTCGAGTCGAATGCATCGATAATGAACTGAGCATCGTTGAACGATACCCCAGCGTCGCGAACAGAGAATTGATTCGGCATAGTTCCTGGTATTTCGGATGATGATTGATCAAGAAGAACGTCTTGCAACAGTATCTCAAAGTCGTGAAGAAGAGCATGTAAGCGGATGCGGGGTGTACTAGATGCCTACCTGCCTAGGGATCCATACCGATCCATCCTTGGAGATAAGATTGTCGGTAAAGAGGCTGATGTCTGTTCGGCAACTCCACGAACTGAGTCATCCGGCCAGAATCTTCTGGAGCCGCGGCATGTGATATATGATGGGCCATGACTTTGCAACGTAACGACAGTGAACGTTGATGGCACTGACGACCTTTGAGTACCTAGGGACGAGAGTTGTAGCCCGCCATCTTCCAACATGTGTCGCAAGTTACAAGGCAAAAACAGTTTATCAGCCCCTTGTTGTTAGTCAGCCATCAAGCTCGACAATTGCCAAGACTAGCGCACTTGAGCCACAGTATTGGTGCTTGTAATACAGCAAGAATCGTCGCCAAGAAACCAAGGATCCGTCTATAGTACGATGGTGGCCGGCCGGGGGTCAATAGAAAGGAACGGTCTGTCGCACCCGAGGAAGTAGTAGATCAGTTCTTGGTTAAACTTGAAATGACAGGGGAACAGGCACCTTGATGGGCTGAGGTGCTGGAATCGTAGACATAAATTTGTGTCGCACATTCGCCCGCCAATATTTCATACTGTCGTTGATACGTTCTTCTTGTCTTTGTTGTTTCTGCTGCTTCAGCGAATAGTGGCTTCTGACTCGCCCTGTCCGTCATTGTCCGTCATTGTGTTAGTGACTCGCCGCCATCAACTAACGTTAGTAGCCCAATCACTAGGGACTGACATCACCAAGCCATATGTTCTCAAAGCCAGCTTCCTCTCAGCTGAATCCTCTTCTTGGAATTCATTTGGCTTCACCTCTCCGAACCTGGAGTGCTCAGAATCAACCCGAACTATCATGTCCGAAGAACCTATGCTTTTGCGGATTCCTCCCGAGATTCGTATGTTGATATACGATCATCTCCTCCATAATGGCGAAACAAAAGACATATTGATCCGCAACCAATCGAGGTGCGAGTATCAGGCACGCCGTTTGAAGTGTCGACGCTCGGCATACCATGTAGTAGAACGAACCATGACGAAAATGTCCCGTGAAACGACATATTGCGCCGACCCTCACCCCGAGCGAGCGATGAACATGGCAATCATGCACATTAACAAAAAGATTCGCGAAGAGGCGTCGCATTTCCTCTATACGAGGCATGCTTTCCACTTCGGGGAGGACCTCGAGGCCGTGGTACCGTTTCTTGCTGACAAGACACCGCGGACTAGAGACTTGGTCCGAGAGATCAGCCTCTATAAGCGCAGCCCAACGAATGCCACCGAGCCAGATTCATATGACTGGTCCTCCGTATGTCGTGCGTTGCGAAGCCTGCGTAGCCTGGATACCTTGACGCTTGTCATTGAAGGCGCTCGGCCACGAGAACCATGGGATGGGCCACAAAGCTTGACCGTCTCTGACTTTCGACTATTGTATTCAACCCGCCATGAAAGCTTGGAGTGGGCACGAGAATTGGCATCCGTAAAGACGATGAAGGAGGTGGTTATCGTTCCAGATATCCATCACCTGCCGAATCCACAGACGAATATGATGCTGGTCCTTGCCGCGTTCTCTGCATCCATTGATACATCGTTAGTGGACTTTCTTCGCGATGATCTTGGGATTCCAGCACGAGTTGGACAAAGACATTGTTGCAGCGCCGGGGTATTTGGGTGGTTCACAAATTTCCAGCGAAATGGATGCTTGACAAGTTGAAGAGTTGGTTGAAGCGAGAGGTGTCTAAGCATGGCGCGATAATGCGGCAGGAAGCGAGGAGTTGGGTTGCATTTAACATTAGTTGTTGCCCTTAACACTAAGACTGACGCATGTTGTCACGATTCTTTGTTAGGCAGTTAGTAGATTGACGATAGTAGCATGGCAAGAGGCAACATGTTCTTCAATTGATGCAAAGCGGTCTCGTCATCACTCTCCTCTCTTTTCCTAAAGCTGTGGCAGCAGGCCATCACGTGATGTGTTCCTGTCCGCTGGAAAAAGCTTGTGTTATCAAGAGCCCACGAATCGAGACATCAGGAGATAGTAACAAAAGTAATGGGGTATCCTCAGAAGACCAAATAGCATACAGCACCGTAGTTATGTATTACTTTTGTCATCTTATGCCTCTCTCTAGGTAAGCAAGGTAGGTACCTAGATGCCTTGGTCGGTGTCTAAGCCGGTGGCTGGGATGGAGCCCCTGCCGCCTAAGGACGTGCAGGTACAGCGCCATTATCCGCTGTCTCCCAGCGAGCCAAGGCCCACCTCAACCCATCCTCAGCCTCCCCCGTATCGTCATTGTTCTGCGCATTTGTATGCGGCGCATTCATCGACGACAACCCGGCACCTCCGTCCAAAACTCAGCTCCCGCTGACATCTCCTTGGTTGTTGCGACTGTTACCGTCGCATTTTCATGAATTGCTAGGAGCCTGGCTCATCCCAACCTGCTCCAAGCTACCCCGCCGCCATAGCTCGACACAATGGCCACACCAGCTCCCCCCGAAGACCAGGCTCGTCTGCTTGAGGATGCCCTTGTTGCCGTGCGTCAGCAGACGTCGCTCATGCGCAAATGCCTCGATACTCCTGGAAAGCTAATGGATGCGCTCAAATGCTGGTATGTTGACAGTTGGGCCGCGCGAGATCGTGGCATAATCCCCTGAAAGCCATCGCTGACCCTGGGTAGCTCGACTCTCGTTTCCGAGCTTCGCACCAGCAGCCTCGGTCCCAAGCAGTATTACGAGCTGTACATGTCTGTATTCGACGCTTTGCGATATTTGTCTGTCCACCTTCGCGAAAACCATCCTGTCAACCACCTCGCCGATCTCTACGAGCTTGTTCAGTATGCCGGCAATATCATTCCACGATTGTATCTCATGATCACTGTCGGAACGGCCTACATGGCTATCGAGGATGCGCCTGTCAAGGAACTGATGAAGGATATGATGGACATGAGCCGAGGTGTCCAGCATCCTATCCGCGGACTCTTCCTCCGATACTACCTGTCTGGTCAAGCGAGGGACTTCTTGCCGACAACTGAGAGCGACGGTCCCGAGGGCAACATCAGCGATTCCATCAATTTCGTGCTTACGAATTTCGTTGAGATGAATAAGCTATGGGTTCGGCTACAACACCAGGGTCACTCCAGAGAGCGCGAACAGAGGATCCGAGAGCGAAAGGAGCTGCAACTTTTGGTTGGCAGCAACATTGTGCGCCTAAGCCAACTCGTCGACCTCGAAACGTACAAGTCCAGTATTCTGGCGCCTCTACTAGAACAGGTGGTTCAATGTCGGGACGTTCTCGCCCAAGAGTATCTCCTTGAGGTGATTACGCAAGTTTTCCCGGACGAATTTCACCTGCACACCTTGGACCAATTCCTTGGTGCAGTTTCGCGCCTTAACCCTCACGTCAACGTCAAGGCTATTGTTATCGGTTTGATGGATCGATTGTCTGAGTATGCCGAACGCGATGGGCCAGAAGACAAATCCGACGACAGGGCCCAGATCGAGGCTGATGCCCTCGCAAAACTACTTGAAAAGGTCAACCTGCAAAAGGAAACAGCAGAGCCTGCATCAACCGAGTCCAAATCAAGCAAAGGGGCTGACGGGTCTGCTGAAACTGCCGATGCTGGCAAGACAGTTGAAAATGAAGATGAAACAACAGCCAAGACTACCGACGAGACCACAAATGAGGCAGGCGAGAGCAGTACCGACGACTCTGACACACTCGCCGAGTCGGCGCCTTCAGTTGCAGATACGGAAACAACCGCCGTCAACGGTCAAGGCTCGATCACGGACAGTGTACAGCTTTATGAAGTATTCTTTGTTCAGGTCAAGAACCTGGTGGAGGCCCAGCACCTTCCCGTGCCAGACATTATTGCTCTTCTGGTGTCACTTTGCAACCTCGCACTCAACATTTACCCCGACAGGCTCGATTACGTCGACCAGATTCTAGCTTATGCGGCCACCAAGGTCCGAGAGAACATCAACAATGCTGATCTTCACGCGCCTCCGGCTCAGCAGAGCTTGCTCGCCCTCCTGCAAGCCCCTCTGGACCACTATGTCTCTACTTTCACCGCTCTATCTCTTCCAACCTATGTTCCTCTTTTCCAGTCGCAGTCATACCCTACCCGCCGTGCCGTCGCTGGGGGCGTCGCTCGCACTCTGCTCAAGAACCAGACCAAGATATCCACTGCGGACCAGCTCGAGAATGTGCTCGAGGTAATGAAGGTTCTCATCAAGGAGGGCTCTCAAGCGCCTCAAGGATATCCAGGCGTTGCTCAGCGACGCCCCGTGGAGACGGACGAGACGATGGAGGAACAGGGATGGCTCGCGAGGATGGTGCACCTGCTACAGGCTGATGATAACGACACTCAGTTCAAGCTGCTTCAGATGACGAGAAAGGCGTACTCGGAAGGAAATGAGCGTATCCGCACAACCACACCGCCTCTCCTGACCGCGTCCATGAAACTGGCGAGGAAGTTCAAGCTGCGAGAACATTTCGACGACAACTGGGAGACGCAGAGCAACGCTTTATTCAAGTTTATGCACTCTGCGCTCAGCACGCTGTACACCCGTGTCAACGGCTCTGGGGCAGCGGAGATGGCGCTGCGCCTCTTCTGTTCTGCTGGCCAAACGGCAGACATGGCTGGTTTCGAAGAAGTGGCTTACGAATTCTTTGCACAAGCCTTTACAGTGTATGAGGAGGCTGTGTCGGATTCAAAAGCCCAGTTCCAGGCTGTCTGCGTAATCGCTACTGCCCTTCACCAGACACGGAACTTTGGCAAGGAGAATTACGACACCCTCATCACCAAGTGCGCGCAGCACGGAAGCAAGCTGCTGCGCAAGCCTGATCAATGTCGTGCCGTGTACCTGGCGAGCCATCTGTGGTGGGCTACTCCTATTGTATCCAACGGCGAGTCAGAGGAAACTGAGGTATGTATATATATATCTATATGCTCGTGGGCCAAGCTAACATGCATAGCTATACCGTGATGGCAAGCGAGTACTCGAGTGCCTCCAGCGTGCCCTTCGCGTGGCGGACTCGTGCATGGAGACGGCCACATCGATTGAGCTCTTTGTTGAGATCCTGGATCGCTATGTGTACTACTTTGATCAACAGAACGAATCGGTTAGTCGCCTTGACGGATGCTTTTAAGCAGATGCTAACTTGTAAAGGTTACAACCAAGTATCTTAACGGGCTCATTGAACTTATCCATTCCAACCTGGCGGGCAACCAGCAGGACTCAGCGTCGGTTGAGAACAGCCGCCGGCATTTCAATCAGACACTGGAAAACATCCGTAGTCGACAATACGAGGGTGTTGTGTTGACACCAAACTAAGGTCTGGTTTACAGCAGAAAGGGGAAAGAGAAGGCGATTGTTCGGCATAGCGATAGATAATGTTTAGCCTATGGGTTGAGGAGGGAGGAGGTAGTTGTATATATGTACACTTTGCCCGAAAATTGATGATGGGAGTGACCAAGCTTGCAATGCTTTCCAGTGAGGCGCTTGAACTGCACGGCTAATGAATGAATGATACAAGGAGTCCAATAGTATATAATTGTCGACCGCGCAGTTCTGTTATAGATATCATTCCAATTAGTGCAGCTCTAGAGGTTAAAACCCATGTTGTGGCACGTTCATCTCCTCCCTCTCCTAGTTAGGCCGGTCTCCCTATCCCAGCTTTTGTGGGGTAATCCTGGCGGCATGCAGGGGCGGGCTAAAATACGTGGGTTCAGGAGACGAGCGAGAGAGATACATACCTACTTTGGGTAGTAGTGGAGGCCAGGGGAGCGAGAGCGCGTTGGATGCCTCTCGGAGGAATTGAAATTGTTAAAGGAGACTTGTTTGTATTCTGCTCGAAGCGCGCCGCCTTTGAGGCAGCAACCGCTTCGTATCATAAAACACCAGATACCGCTCAGTTCCTATATCTAATCTTGCAAAGTTAAACATAGTCTAAACGCCGAGACTTGCCAAGTCTTCCGGATTAACTCGGCCACTTTTGAGCTGCCTTCCATGCCTCCGTACTAACCGGCGGGTTATAGTGGGCTCCGGGTCCCTTACGTGGACACTCGGATTCGCCATCATCCCCCCCCCCGTCGCATCGTAGACCATAACCTGATCTAGCATTTGACTCGATCAACTTTCCGTCAACCTTTTTTTGTCTTTGCTCCCATCAAACCGTCGATTCGGGACTTTGTCTTCGGTAGGGCTTTTGGGCTTGTCCATTTGATTTGGCGATGCGATTCTGGCCTCCCGCTCTGGCACTTGTCTCTCCTTCTTGACGCTCCTTTCTTGCTTGAAACCATCTTAATTGCTTCATAATCGATCGACTTGAATCACCCGCTCCTTTATCTGAACCTTTTCAGCGAATGGCCTTGCAGCTCATCACAATTTCTCTTTGACGCCCCGGAGCTGTCCTTCAATCGGATTGAATAAACGAGGACCGAGGGTGCGGTTAGCGCTCAAACACCATCGACATGCCTTCCGAAAAGGCTCCTTTCTATGATCCTATACCTCCCACCTACGATCAGGCCCTAGCCAGCGGTAGTCGGTATGATCCCGACGAATGGTCTCCCACGCCAAGGTCTCCAACCAACGAGAGAAATGCCACGCAGGAAGAATCACAGGGTCTCCTACAACACTCGAGCGGCGCCAGTTCCTCGCGCAGACCCGACGGTTATCGGGCACCCACAGTAGAAACCGATGATGAGGACAGCTTGTGGACCAGCGATAGCGACAACGATGACGAGGCCGCGCAGGTTCGGCGTGAGATGCAGGAGATGGAAATTGAAGAGCCCGACCGATCCCGAGGCTCTCAGTGGGGGAAGCGAATAGGCTCATATCTAACTCTGCCAAAGTGGAAGTGGTCTTGGAGGCCAAGGTTACCCCGATTACGCATACGACTGCCTCGGCGAGCTGATGCGCCAGCGGCCGACAACACCGAGACCACCACGGGCGAGAATGAGGAGACGCCAAGCCAGACATCGAGGTGGAGCATACCCAACATCAACAGGACAGCCGTCATCTTATTCAGCGTGCGCATTCTGGCGCTAACAATGATTGTTGGCTTTTTCTATCTGCTCTTTGCCAGCGACCTGTTTGGTGGTTTCTCAGATCGCCTGGGAGGTGGTTTCCGCTTCAACCCCGAGGACCTCCGAGTCCATCTCCTACGTACCGTCGACCCCATGAGGATGCGCGCCTCTGTTCAGCTCTTTTCGAATTACGCCCATATTGCCGGCACCGAAGGCGACTATGCGACTGCGTTGAACGTTCAGAGCATGTTTGGCCGGGCACTCTTGGATGAGGTGATGATGGACGAATATCAGGTGTATCTCAACTATCCCCGCAAGGACGGCCGTGCGGTGCAAATCATGGACAGCGAGGATATGAAGAAGGCCACATGGACGGCCAAGTTGGAAGAGGAGGAAGTTGGCGGCGAGACGGCAGGCCGACAGACATATGCCTTTCACGGCTACTCCAAGTCGGGTGACGTCAAAGGTCCCTTGATCTACGCCAACTACGGCTCACGGGAAGATTTCAAACATCTTGCAGATAAAGGTGTCAATGTCACGGGAGGTATTGCGCTGGTGCGAAACGGCGGTGCTCTGGAAAGCCAGGCTCTCAAGGTCAAGGCAGCTGAGCTGGCAGGTTTTGCTGGCTGTCTCATTTACTCCGACCCTGCGGATGACGGGTTCAAGAAAGGTGCTGAAGCGCCTGGAGGACTGTATATGCCCGCAGACGGTGTTCAGCGAGGCTCCGTGGGCCTCACGAACTGGGCAATTGGTGATCCTTTGTCTCCTGGCTACGGAAGTAAGGGAGATCAGCGGATCACGCTCGATAAGTCGGTCGGAATGGTAGGCATCCCCAGTCTTCCTCTGGCATGGAGGGACGCAAAGGTTCTCTTGCAACAACTCAAGGGTTATGGCCAAAAGGTCCCCAGTAAGTGGGAGGGCGGTGTCCCAGAAATCGAGTGGTGGACGGGCAGTGACAAGTCCCCCATTGTGCGACTAAAGAACGAGCAGGACGAAGAGCCTATGCATACGATTTGGAACGTTTATGGTCGGATCAACGGCATGGAGCAAACCTCCAAGTCCATTATTATCGGCAACCAGCGCGACTCCTGGGCCTTTGGCGCAACAGACCCTCATTCAGGTACGGCCGTCATGATCGAGATGGCTCGAATCTTTGGGGACCTCGTCCAACGAGGTTGGAGGCCGTTGAGAACGATCGAGTTCATGTCATGGGATGCTTCCGAGTATAACCTGATCGGCTCAACCGAATATGTCGAACACAACTCTGAATCTTTACGCGATAATGCATTTGCCTATATCAACCTCGATGCCGCCGTTGCCGGGGCCGAGTTGCACGCCTCTGGATCGCCCGTGTTCCAGAAGTCTCTCCTACATGCACTTGGCCGCGTCGTTGACCCTAGCACTAACCACACCTTGAAAGATCTCTGGGAACAAAGCCATGCTGAGCTGAAGGAACCTGAGGGAAGAGGTGATCACCTCCCCTTCCAGGATATTACTGGAACTAGCTCGCTCGACTTGGCATTCAGGGGAAGTCAGGTCCCCCATCATTCGAGTTATGATAAAATCGACTTGGTGGACAACTTCATCGACCCTGATTATAAGTACCACGGCGCCATGGGTCAGGTAGTGGCTCTCCTCATCCTTGACCTCGCAGATCGGCCCATCATGCCCTTTGACATGGGGTGGTATGGGCAGAGACTGGGACAATGGGTAACAGACCTAGAAGAATGGGCAGCCAAACAAAAGGGTGGAAAGCCCAAGGGCGGAAAGGATTTATTCAAGGAACTCAAGGAAGCTGTACAGCTTGTTCAGCACAACGCTGCCGCGTTCGAAAAGTGGGAGATGGATTGGGACCGTGAGGTCCTGGGCAACGGAGGCTGGGAACCCACTGATACGGGCGCGTTTCGACTAGCATACAACAACAAGATGTCTTACTTTGAGACGGCGCTGCTGGACATGGAAATAGGTGGTGGTGTAAGTCTTGCAGCGCGATTGACTGACTGGGAGAATGATGCTGACCCTCTCTAGATCCCCAACCGCACACAGTTCAAGAACGTCGTTTTTGGGCCAGATGCTTGGTCCAGCGGAGGAGCTATCTTCCCTGCCATCCGTGACACAATTGAAGCCGGAGACTGGACAGGCGTCAAACCTCTCATTGCCAAGACGGCAGCGCTTCTTCGCAAAGCAGCGACGATCATAGAGATGCAGCAATAAAGCACGTGTACGATTTGAGCAGCGAGAAACATGTCTTTATCAGTTCTTTTCTTTTGCAAATCCAAGTCTTGGCAAAGATAGCCGTTGTCTGTTTTGTTTTGTTTTGTTTTGTTTTTCTTTTACAGGATATATATAGTGTCTGATTCGGGAACCGCGTGGAAAACGTGTTTTCGACGCTAAAATGTACAGGAGGCATTGCACGGAGTTTGGTCATGTTGAACCCTGCTTCTTCTTTTACAGGGTAGGACTTGTTGCGGCGACTTGTTGGGATAGAGTGAGAATGTGTATCTGCTCGTCCTGGCGGGGTAGATGGAATTCTACCTTGTTATAGCTATAGTAAGGAAGGAATGCGAGTCACTTGTGTACCCCGACATGTTCTGACATGAGCCCTTCCCATGGCTAGAAGTATATGTTCCCTTTGAGTGCCTTGCCTCATACCCCAATGATGGTCTCTAGTAGATTCCCATTTACACGGTTTCAATTCTAGGCCTTGTGCGCCTCATAATCCTGCACAGAAACCAGCTTTCCAACGACATTGTACTTTTCCAGGAACCTGTCCTCCCATCCCTGCAGCGCCTCCATCTGCTCGCCATCCAGCCCCTCAAGGCTATCGAGCGGCCCATCAAGATCCTTTGTCAACATGTCTTCATCAAAGCTGCCACACGCAAGACCCCGACTCGCATCCCGCCCCGCAAAGTTGCTATACGGCCCACCAGGACCGTAAAAGTTGCGGCCAGGCGTCACGTCGAAGATGCGGCCGCGCACAGCGAGGTAGACGGGCTGGTCATTTTCGCCGTTCAAGGGGAGGAGCGTGCGGGGCGTGTAGGTGCGGAAGATGGTCGAGGGGGCGTCGCGTGGGAGGGATGGTGGTGGACTGGGGCGTAGGAGGGCGTAGGTTGTGTATAAGACGATGGAGAGGAGGATGAGGTTGAGAGGGGTGAAGAGGGAGGCGCTGGGAGACGTCAGTGAGGATGGGAGTGATGGGGGAGACAAGACGTACGTTTCTTGGGTGGCCTGCTGGGCCATTTGACGCTCGACGTGATCCATTGTCAGGCGCAGCTGTGATGAGCAAGTGATTGTTGAGATGTCAGTCGATTTATCGTGGATTGATGTGTTGCTTTTTTGAAAGAGATGGTGGTTGATTTGTTGGAAAGATAAAAGATGGAGGAAGAACTAACCAACGTTCGTTAGGTAGACAAGTTCCGAGCTCCCCGGGCTTCGTTGGGTTTCTGACCCTACTGTAATTACGCTCCGGTGCCGTCTCTGTCCCGGGCGGGAACGCGGTTCGGGAGTTGAAAAAGGCCGAACGGTTCTTGTACTTGAATAGAGAGTTGGATGATGTTTGATTGACTATAATAATATGTGTTTCTTGTAGTGCTTGGGTTTGGTTGGGTTTGGTTGGGTTTAGTTTGATTATTTATTCTCTCATTACAATTCTTTGCACTGGATTAGCAATGTTGATGTTGTATGGGGGGTAAAGGTGGTGTATATGACGTCCAACGGCAATGTCTTGACAACAGGGTTACTTATGACCAACCACACCTGAAACGACTTCCTAGCGGCATTTTTTCTTTTCTTTTTTTGGTTAATCACAATGGGTTTCTCGTATGAGGGAGGGATGCAGTAAATAAGTAATAGCTGTAGTAACAGGTCGTTGGATGTTGTTGTATTCCAAACTGCTACCGTTGAGTCGACGAAACCAACATGTTCTGTCTCTTCCTACCAGATGAGATAATACAACCAAAAGGCAATGCTTGCACAAAGACATCCAAGAGCGAAACAGCCAAAAAATGGAGGCTGAGGGATTTGAACCCCCGACCTTTCGCAGGCATTTCAAACAATGCAAAGCGAACGTGATACCCCTACACCA
>JABFAK010000149.1:0-49683 GCA_013266265.1 Fusarium sp. NRRL 66182 | reverse complement strand
ATATAAACACGATAGGTACGAACTATGCTTGCTGCAGGCTCAAAAAGCTACAGCAAAAGGGGGGGGGGGGGACAGAAAAAGGGACTGAAACCTTGATCAAGGGAGGGATCCATCATCCATCGTCCCATCCATCCATTCAGAGAATGGGAGGGGTGCGGCATTGACATCCGGGGACGGGCCCCCGTTGCTTGACATGCATTTACAGGGAAGTAATTGAAGCATTTGTCTCATGTTTAGTCAATCAATCATATGATGGAATGGCCTTTGCTTGTCCGTTTTGTTTGTTTATCTTGGCCTTCATTTTACTCGACTTCCTCACGTATACATGCCATGTAGACCAGGATAAACAGAAGCGCTGGCTCGTTCCCCTGATTGTCTGGCGTGGATGCAATGCAATGGCATGCTCAAACGTGCTACGTATGGAACAATTGATCGGCCGTCTACTGCCGGCGTTGAACTCTGTTACCTAGTCCGCTGCCGCCGGATCGAACCTTGCAGAGCAGCATCTCCCAAGTCAGCACACGGCAAGGCGTCAAGGTGTGTATGTCCCATTGCTTCCCCGCGCGGAGCAGACCGTTGGATATGTATGCAGATGCTACTGTACATGGTAGCTATTCGTGGCATCTACTCGCAGAATCTGGTTTCTAGCTATACCTTGTCTTGGCTTGGTATCAACTATCAAGCACAGCCCCTTGGTTAAAGATCTCTAGAGCAGCCAAGAGCAGGTATTGGAACGTTTGAGAGCTTACCCCAGACTTGGCAGCTAAACCACCCACCAGACACCATCATGACGGCTCAGCTGTACAAAACGTGCTCAAATGTCTGTCTTTGGTGCCAGTGAATCACGTACCTATAGTACATAGTAGTACAACAACGGACGCTTCGGGAAATACGGTATGAGAAACGTAAAATACACAAAACAGACCAACAACCGCAACTGTACCCGTCATCATCGGCGGCTTTTGAATCCCTCCCACCACATGGGAGGTTTGCATCACACTGCGACTAGACAACTTTATTATTAGCGCCCAGGGCACCTGACATGTAACCCTCGTTGGCTCAGCTGGCAAAAGCTCGCCTCAAGGTGGCGCTCTAGGGACCTCCTACAGTCTTGCGGGAGGCTTGAGCTTGAGGCTTGAGCTGCCAACATGCAACAATGTAACGTGCTGTCAAAGGTCGAGGCCATTCTATTGACGCTGTCCAACGCTGGCCATGATGATGGTGAATGATTCGATGAGCTGCCTCATACTGTACTGTATGTAGTATACAATGTAAAGATAACAAGGCGCTTATGCTGTCACGCAGGAAACGACATGGGACTCTGTAAATGTGACTTGTTGGCTGCCTGTTCCGTCTTTTTAGAGGCTTGAGTTTGTGATGGAACCAACATGCCCAAGGGCCAAGGCGTATGTAGCGATGTCTCAAGTCTCCGGGTTCCGCTCCGGGCCCTACGGGGCATCCGCGGGGCCGAACGAACGTGCAGCACCAATTGAAAAGCCCATGTTTACTAAAGATGTTGAAGATGGACAACTGAGTCCGAAACTATCACCAACATCACAAAAGTATCCGCATTTGTTTATTCGGTGAATTTTAGAGTTTATCTTTGTTCCTCAGCAACGTATAAACAAAGTCTGTAGGTACTTAGTGAACCAACTAGCTACCTACTAGTAGGCACCTTGGTAGATCTCAACTGTCAATGGATGTTTTTAGATGAGGCCTTCCAGTTCCGGGACTACCTATGTACTGTACTTACCTAGGTACCCAGGCCCTTCAGGGGTGCGTATCCACCAGTCAGTTCTAGATTGCAGTGGGTGGAGCTGTTTTTGGCCTGTCACAAGCTCGACAGCATGACTATCTCAAACAGACACCACCATCGTCATTATCACAACGAGCTTCCTTTTGGCGGCCATCGCTAATCAGAGCGCGATACCTGTTGCTGGCTTGCTTCTCTTTCTTCGACTTTACCTCTCTGTCTTCTTCTCCTTGTTCTACCCTATTTTTTTGACCACTTGCGTTGGCGTCTCCCCCCTTACGTACTTTTATTTATAACCATCTCCTCTTTCGTCGCCCCCTTTCACCCTATGACAACGCGCGTCACGACCGAGTAACCGAACGAATCTCCCTTCGCCGCTCTTTGAATTTTCCAGCTCATACCGCGATACGACAGGGAATGGCCCTATCGGTCTCTTGACTTATCCCTAATCCCCGCTACCATCCCCATCCATCGTCCCATTATTAGTCGCCAACATGCCTCGATCACGGCCGGCCACAACAGGCTATGAACGCCTCGCGCAGGCCGACGACTTCAGCGACGACTCTGATGAAGATCCCCTCTCCCAGTCCTACGCCTCTTTGCAGCCCGCCGCCGCACCACGATATGCTCCCGTTACGCAGCCACGCCATCGTTCTGGCATGGCCAGTCCCAAGTCCTTGGCCTCGTCCTCACAGCCCAAGTTCCGACATCGCGTCGGCAGCAACGCCGGTGTCGATCTCAAGGCCATCAATGCCCGGCTTGAGCGCTGGGCCGACGAGATTGCATCGCGTTTCAAGCGCAAGGGCAAGAATCAGGCAGGCGAAGAGGAGCGCCTCGAAATTCACTACTCTGTTTTTCAACCCCCTGAAGGCGTCCGGCCAGTCACCGCTGAGAGTATCGCCGCACCGCAGGAGGGTGTCATGACCAGAGCCGAGTTCGAGACCATTGTCGAGAGCGTACGGAGTGCTATTAGGCAAGAAATTCACCCTAGTATGATATCCCAGGGTAGCTCCGGTAGCTACTTTGCACGGAATACGGATGGCAAGATTGTTGGCGTGTTCAAACCCAAAGATGAGGAGCCATATGCTGCAGGAAACCCCAAGTGGAACAAGTGGATTCACCGAAACCTGTTCCCTTGCTGTTTTGGACGAGCATGGTATGCTTTTCTCCGAATGGTTCCCCCAATGTCGTTGCTAACCCTTTCGCAGCCTGATTCCCAACCTATCGTACGTCAGTGAAGCAGCGGCATATGTCCTGGATTGCCAGCTAAGAACGCACCTCGTTCCCTACACCGACGTTGTATGGCTTGCCTCCAAGTCATTCCATTACCCATTCTGGGACCGCCGCAAGTTCCATCGCAAGAAGAAGCCTCTTCCTGCAAAGCCAGGCAGTTTCCAGGTCTTCCTGAAGGGCTTCAAGGATGCCAATGTGTTTCTCCGTGAGCACCCTTGGCCGGACCAGTATTGGTCAGGTTTCCGAACAAACGATGGCCAAAGTAAGAAGAAGCGAAGATGGACCGAGAGCTGTCGCCCGTCAGGAAATGCCTCCCCGAATGAAGGTTACGGCAGCGATGATGAAGAAGCTGCCACAGCGGCGAATCTCTTGGGCCCTGATAATTTCATTTGGACCGAAAACTTGAAAGAGTCTCTGCGAGAAGAGCTCGAAAAGCTAGTCATTCTCGACTACATAATGCGAAATACAGACCGCGGTCTTGACAACTGGATGATCAAGGTTGATTGGGAGACAGGAAAAGCCTCGATAGCCTCAGACCCCATCCACTTGAACATGGAACCCGTCGCTGAGGAAGAGGGCCCCCGACCTGTTGATCTATCACAGCAAGGGCCCCGTGCTACGAGAGCGTCGTACCCATACAAGACTCAGAGACCTATGAGCGCCTCGAGTCGGCAATACGCAGGACAAGAACCTGCCATCACGATTGGAGCCATTGACAACTCACTATCATGGCCATGGAAGCATCCGGATGCGTGGAGAAGGTATGTATTAACCCCTCGCAGATCGCTGGCCCATGTTTAAGCGGCATGCTAACACGTAATTTCAGTTTTCCCTTTGGTTGGCTTTTCCTGCCTGTTGATCTCATTGGACGACCATTCTCTCAGAAAACGCGAGACCACTTCCTGCCTCTCCTCACATCTACATCATGGTGGACGCAAACGATTTTGGCACTCAAGAGGGTGTTCCAGATGGATGTTGACTTCCAGGAGCGCATGTTTGCCAAGCAGGTCGCCGTCATGAAGGGCCAGGCCTGGAACGTCGTAGAGACACTCAAGACGCCCGACCATGGCCCTCTCGAACTCACCCGCAGAGCAAGAGTTTGCGTCTGGGACGATCTAGTTGATGTACCAGTTGCAGTTCCTATGCGTAACACGTCGTCGGAAGTCCGCCGCAATCCCAACGTCCGTCAATCGATGGATGAGGCCGACATCGCCAGCTCAGCTCCAGCTAATAACCCTCCAATCGAAGACCTGCTCGGTCTAGCAAGTGCGCCTGCAGATATGCCTCATCCGGGTCGGTTTGAGCTTTCGTCCCCAACAGGCGATATAGCTCAGTCACCAGACGAGGTACCATCAAGCGAGCCCAACTATCTGGCAACGACGGGGCAACAGCAGCAACAGCAGCAACGCGGCGGGGAGCTGGCTGAGCGTCCCACCGTCCGGGCAGCTGGGCTTAGGAACAGTTACCAGGGGCCCGCTCGTGCACTCAACATGTACGAACCCGCACGTCAGCAGCCGCTGAGGCAGCAGCGAAGGTATTCCTTTGCCAACGCCGCTGCTCGCCGCAACAGCAACAACATCGCACAGCAGTACTATGGTGATTTTCAAGAGAACTACACGGATGACCTGGAAGGTGATCTAGGATATGCTGCAGCCGAGGGCCAGATGGGTAACCAACGCAAGGTCATTGTTGAACGGCTCGAGGCTGTTAAGAGCAGGAACCCCGTTTTTACCTGCTGGTGAGCCTCTCTGCTTTGGTCACAATTCCTGGCTTGCTTTCCAGTATGAGCTGTTGGTCTTGCTCCGACGAAATTCGGATATTGGATACATGGGCTTGTTCTATCCACAATCATCACATTGTAAGCAAGCAAAAGACCCATGCATTCGATGCCAATGCCATCATATTTTGTACATTCAGGGCAATGTCTCGTATCGGGACAGCCTCACTCTTAGTCAACATGCAGTTTGCTTAGGTCTGGTGTGGGCGTTACTGAATTGGGGTTTACATGCATGGTAGCGACCGGTGAAGGTGTCTCGGGTCGGCATATCAGAGAACATGATCATTTTGAGCGAATCTTCTTGTCTCGCTGCAAGCCAACTCATCATAGCGGCAGAGGAAAGAGGAAAGAGAATAAGAAGACAAAGCAAAGCGAGCAAGGACATCCATGCTGACCTTTATCAAAGTCAGTGAAACCGCCAAATAAAGGCTGTTGCGACTAAAGCGGGGTCAAGAGCTGACCTGTCACGATGTACAGTCCTTCGAGTACCTAACCGATGTTGTGCTTAGTCTTTTTGCTTTTTCTTACCCCAGTCCGGTACTGTTGTGTACTGCTGTGCCTCGGGGTTTGTTGGGGAAGAAAGTGGTCTATGGTCCGTACGCGCTATGATGGTTAGAATCAGGATGTCGGTATGATGAATTACAATGAAATAGAGCTTCGCAAGCTATGCAACATGACCCAAATTATGGATAGTTTCACTGTCACAAACCAACCATCTGTACACGTTGAAAGTACCGTAACGATGCCGTATATAGCCAGCAGCCCACCGTTTTACCGGCTCTCTGGTCAAAAACCCGAGAGTCTGGGTCGGCAAACCATGGCTTGAGCATGGTTCCCCTGTCCTGGTGCCATAGGTAAGCGATAAGCTCTCCATAGTTGGCTGGTCACAGGGACTACCAGGTTCCGTCGGAGCATGTAGATAAGCCTTGCTTTTTTTCTCGAAATTCCCTTATTCACTCGTATTTATGACGGGAGAGCATGGCTAAGCCTACCCGTCTGGCAGTGGCGTTTTATCATGCTGTCGGTAAGGTAGCAGGTATGTAGTTAGTCGACGATCCCCCTCTGGCGTGCAGCCTTACTTGCAACTCGGTACTTTCTTTGTCTCTCCACAGACTCCATGCTGGCGGCCCGTAGCGGCTATCCGTTCAAAGACTTGGTTGTGGGTACCAGAGGCTCATGGTCTCCAGAATTGTGAATGTGATAACGTCGCCGACATTTCGAACGTCCGTTTCGGCAGCAATATCAATATTATCACGTAAAGCGTTGCTGATTTTTTTTTTAATACACGTCTTGGGTTCTTGTCTGGATATTAGACAAGGCAGCCCTCTTGTCCGAGACCGCCGTGGTATGTAACCATAACCTTATGAAGACAATGATGATCGCTTTGCCATGTTGTCTTTACCTCGTTGATTGCCGGAACCAAGCATTTTGGGGGGAGTCTATGACCAGATGAGGCAAGTCAAATTTGTTATCCCTGCATGCGCATAAAGATATGAGAGTAGGGGTCTAAAATGGGTTGAAAAGGATTTTGCCTATTCCAAATTCCCACTTGCACAGTTTCGCGTCTGTCGTCAAGGTCTCGTCTCACATAGAAAACCTTGGCTTCCGCACGCCGACCGCTTGCAGTTTTGTGACCTGCAGCGGCCCGTCAATCGGTACAGATATATCGCCATAACAATGCCATTATTCGTCGATTGGCGTTCCTTATCCTATTCTGGTCGCAGATGTTACCCGAGAAGTCGGTACGCTGGTCGTACGATATTTGGACAAAGACAAGAGTAGGGTTCAGCCAAAGGGGGGCACAGAATGCACACACCAGCTGCGAGAACCCGCAGCTCAATGTAACTTGGTGGCTCATTGGCAGCATGAGGCCCCCTTCGTATCTCCCTCTACCACTAGAAATGGCTTCTCTCTTAGGTGATGCATATCCGCTGCTGCTGGTAGAAGGCTCAAGGTTGGTTTGGTTGTGGGCACAGGAGGCGGTGAAGAAAGGAAGCTTGCGATTCCTGTTCCTTGAATTTTCTTTGCTTGATTTGAAGGGCCCCAATGCTCCAAAGGTGGATCATTCGCAATGTCACTTGTGACCCAGTGATGCATGCATACATACTTTTGATGGCACGGAGTTGTGCTCCGACTTGTGAGCTTGCACCGAAACTATGGCATTCTGCAAATAAAGTATGGGGTCAGTGAGAGGCCCGCCCCCTTGCCTGGTCCATGCTGTAGCATTGCTCGTCACCTTTTCCCCCGGCCTGGTAAATCATGAAGGTCATTCATCGACCAGTGTAGCAAGTAACCTCCGGGGATAGTTGCACAGCAAGCTTATTTGTCCTCCGCAGGCGGTCCCAAGTCCATGTCCTCGGTACTGGCATGGCTTGCCATTGGACTGTGCCCCGCGAAAGTTTGACCTTGTGACTGTAGCCTTGCTTTTCTCAGTAGGAACATAGTTACACAAAGTCTGGGCTATTGCTCTCATGTTCTCTTGGC
Source organism: Fusarium sp. NRRL 66182 (assembly GCA_013266265.1). Taxonomy (NCBI): domain Eukaryota; kingdom Fungi; phylum Ascomycota; class Sordariomycetes; order Hypocreales; family Nectriaceae; genus Fusarium; species Fusarium sp. NRRL 66182. Next base: position 42,436 of record JABFAK010000149.1, on the reverse strand, counting down.
TCAAGTTGATTATCGCTCCTGGTGGGGGTGGAAGGACAGCCTCACCATCGACGTGAAACGGGTTTAGAGCTGTTGGACGCCCCCCGCCCCCCATTGCCGGTACCGTAGCTGCAGCCATCGATAGGTTCCGTAGAGTACCCAAAAACCAGGTGCCTGAGCCTGGAGCCTGAGATGGTGGGAAGAATTCCACACAGCATGGATCGAGTTCCTAGTAACGCGGCATCTGGATAGTACAGTACTGTATGCCTCAACATTGCAGCACGCCAGTCTCTCCACTTCGGGTGGAACCAGTGTCGTCGTCCAAAACTCGGGGCCATTGAATCGGAAGCGGATGAGGCAATCAGAGGCATCCCAGCTAGTTACTTCCATTTTCGCCGGCTGGCGACCGCTTCCATGCTAGAGATCTTCGTAAGAGCGCCAATGGCCGTTGATTCTGGTAAGATTGAGCTGGCGACGCTTCGAGTTGAATGTTCACTTATCACCAAGAGCGAAGAAAGCCAGCCTCGCTCCCATCCACCCAGACGCCAACGTCTTGCCTCTGATCCACAGCGCCAGCCTCGGCACGTGGCTATAGACACATTACAGCCGTAGAAGGAGTCCCCGAGTATAGGCTTGTCTTTATACCTTGCTGCAAAGGTGGGCTCAAGTTGAAGGTAGAAAGCTCTGAGAGGTCAGGATCGGCATTGGAAGCTTAGGGAAGCAATACTTTTGCCGGCCTGTGTCTCGGGACTCCGCCAGATCATCTCCGCACCCTTCGAGAAGCCCTGCTACACCCGTGAATGGCTCGAAAGCCGCTAGATGCAAAAGCCACCATTGTTAATACGTCTTTGGGCTCTGTATATCCGGGCACCAGGGTGGCTCTTGACGTGCAGGCTAGGGCCACGCTTTTGCTACCAAATGCTTTCCTAACGCTCAGGGGTGGTCTGAAATCTTTCTGGAAAAGAAGAACTTGGATCGAATTGTTATCGTCTTTTGAACAAATCTCCAACACACTCGTGAGCTTTCAAAGATCTGTCGAGCCCCAAGACTTGGCCCTGAAGAAAATGGAAGCCGAGTAAGACAACCAAAGTCGCTAGACATGGAAGTTTTGCTAAACTGCCATTGAAGAGACGGAACCGTGCCCCTGGACGAGACGTTCACCGAGATAACTGAACATCATGGACGCACTTACCAACACTACGCTCTAACGAACGGTACTTATTTTGCACCGATCGACGAGGTAGGAACGATACCTGCTTATTATGTTAGTGAAGCTGTTAACGGAGGGTATCACATTTAGGACGAAATTTCGCGCCTCGAGGTGATGCACGGTGTTCTCAGCAAACTCTTCGATGGACGGATGATATTCCCCCCTATCAGGTCGCCACGAAGAATACTCGATTGTGGCTGTGGTCCTGGAGATTGGGCAATGGAAGTCGCTGCACAGTATCCCGGTGCTGAGGTGAGTTCTCCATGGCCCCAGTTCGACCCTTTCTTCTAGGCGCGGTTACTGCAAGCCGGTCAGGTCGAAGTCGATTTGGCACACCACCTCCATCCTGATGAATGATGAGAGGGGCCGCTCAACCCCCTGGGTATCGGCCATTGCTTCGAGGAAGTATTGATCAGATTTTATCGCTACAAGAGAACCCTAACCCAGAAGCTCAACGCCCCAAGGTTGCCAATCTAAGAGGCTAGGTTTTGAGCTGAAAGAGTGTCTAGCTGACTGGTTGTTCTGCACAGGTTCTTGGCATTGATGTGAGCCCGCATATGATTCCTGAGAGCCCTCCCGACAATATGGAGCTCCAAGTTGATGATCTCAATGCGAGGTAAGTGGTTATAGAAAGGGTCAAGGCTGGAGCGAGCACTAAAAGTGGTGTGCTATAGGTTTACATTCCGGCCCAACCACTTCGACCTCGTCCATAGTCAAATGGTAGCAGGAGGTATTCATGCGAATCGATGGCGAAGTTATATTCGAGATATTTTCCGAGTGTTGAAGCCAGGCGGCTGGTGTCAGATGGTTGAGATATACTTTAACGCCCAATCTGACAATGGAACGTTAAGTAGCGGTAAACCCTCTGCTTCCCGTAACGCCAATGGGACTGCTCTTGCTGACCATGACAATTAGAGCACGCTCTGTCACGGTGGTCAAGGCAATACTTGGAAAGCCAACAGCCGTACAAAGATCCTCGAGCACCACTACAACTAGCCAGCTGGATGAGAAGTGCGGGCTTCACCGAAGTCGAATCGAGGCTCTTGACGCTGCCGATGTGTCCCTGGTCGAGCGGTAGGCTGTAGTAGCTTTCATGGCCCTGTGTGATAAGGCTGATCGAGATTCAGGCGCTCGAGATTATGAGATCGGTCGGGCGAATAGCGCCAACGTAAACGACCTTTTGTACTCGCTCGCACTCTACCCCTTCACACAGTTTCTAGGGTACGTCGGTGAAAATGGATTGTACCAGGCACGAGTTTGCTAAGTCTCCAATAGAATGCCGTTGGACGACTTCCAACTCTTGGTTGATCAAGCGAGAAGTGAGGCCAGCGATCCGGCTTTTAAGGTGAGCTCTTCATTTATCTGTCTTGAAACTTGATTGGGGGTTAGAACATCATAATGATGGCTTTATTTTGATTGGCAGGCATACTTTCCCCTGTAAGTTAGAACCGCTGTTGTCTTATGTGTGCACTTTTGACAGGAAATATGGCAGTTATGTCTGTATTGGCAGGAAACCACGTCGATAATACTCTTTCATGACGACGACGACGACGACGACAGGGTCTACTGGAGGAGTCGGTGTGATTTGGTGTGCGGTGTTGGGTAGGCATCAGGTGCCAACAAACGAGATAGCAAGCGTTGGACACATCTTCAGGTGCCGTCGATGAAAGAGTTGGACAAAGGTGGAATGTTTGGGGTGGGCGAAGATCAGATGAATGAAGATGGCCATGACCTAATCTATGTCGTTGAAAGAAGGTTTTCTGACCGGCAAGGCAAGCGGCAGTGGCGCGTCCGCGGGTGGATAGGTAGTGGAGGAAGGAACGATGGATTTATGGAATGCCAAACAAGACAAGCACAGCCTAACATTGGAGGTGAAAGGAAGGCACCAAGAAGGGGCATGGTTAGGTAGGCAGGCTTCCCCCGATTGCAGGTGCTTGGTTGGACTTGAGACAGAGAAAGCCAACACCCAACAATGGAGCCATGAAGTGGCTGCCCTTGGCTTGTTATGTATTCCAGGGAGTGACTTGCGACGACTGGTCAATGAATGCTCGGTACCGACTGACTGGGACCGGTGTGTAAGAGACTTGTGAAGAGCGGCCGCAGCCAGGCTAGAGGCTACTTACCTACCTATGCAATATCACTTGAGAGCGTAGAGGACGGAGGGCGAGATACTGATATATGGCAACTTGAAAGCCTTTTCTCTATGAATCACGACGTGTACCACTATGTATATCCAAAGGCCTTGTATCCTCCCACAAGGTTAGGTTCCAAATCCCCATCCAAGTTCCTCGGTTGAGCCATGGACGATTTCATCTCCCCATCTCCACCACGTAGGGAACCTAGTTCAAAGCCAGCAATGAATGGTGGCATGGCAGTTGGCCCTAGCTATGTACCTTATCTAGTTCACTTCAACTCAGTCAGTACATACATCAGCCAACACTTGTTTCGACAGGAGCTACGCTCAAGTAGAATAGCTGATCAGCAGCATATATATTGCTCAACGTTTCTTGGTCTAGTTGTCCCCTTAGCTGATGATGCTAGTGCGTAATCCCACAGTACCTAGTAAACGCAATAACAACGGAATCATCCCCGACCCTTGTCTAGAGGTAGGCGAGCGGGTGCACCAATGATCAGGTGATTTAGCGTATATAGGACCTTGCTGTATAATATCAATTGCAACGAGAGCTCGAAATAGGTACCGAGGTAGTACTGGGTATCTGTACTTGTCGTGCCACTACTAGGGAAAGATAAGATATTCATACATGGATAGCTACCTGCCCGTAAGCTAGGTAGGTAGCCCTGGAAGCAGTGGGAAAACAAAATAACAAACAAAAATGAAATATCTCTTGATCCCAGGTTCTGGAAATTTCCCGATATGGTCCCAATTCCCCCATAATCGCTCCAGCAGTCCGGCTGCGCGGTATCCGGTCTCGGCCACACCGCCGGTGTGCTAGGGTCGCTGGGTAGGGTAAACAGACAAATCATAGTCCCCAACTGGCGCCGCAAATGCCTAGGAAATTTTAAGATTCTGTCCCGCCTTGTGTCAGCTACAGTAGAGCTCGCTCTTGAGCAACAGGGAATTTACGATCGTCGCATCATCTCGCCAAACAGCCTCTATCTACACCGACACCCATTATTGCCAACAAGTCCGTCGAAATGGCCGGGAAACAATCCATGCAGCTTCTCCGGGCGCTGCGCGTGTCCCAAGCTACCTTCCGCCAGCCCATCAACCGACTCTCCTCAGCCTCTGTCTGCCGATTCTATTCAACATCTACCGACGATGCGCCCCCTCCACTGCTCTCCAAGCTCAAGGCTGATCTTAAGACGGCCATGCGCGCCAAGGATGCTCCCCGTCTGACTGTGCTCCGAGCAATCATGTCCGCCAACCTCAACGCTTCCAAGACCTCGACCCCCATCAAGACCGATGTCCAGCTCGTCGCTCTGATTCGCAAGATTCAAAAGGGCTCTATCGATGCTGCCGCTGAGGCCAAGGCTGCCAACCGCGATGATCTCGTCCAGAAGGAGGAGGAGCAGATCAAGGTGCTGGACGAGTACATTGCCAACAGCGGCGTGGAGAGTCTGACTGAGGCCCAGCTCAAGGCTCTGGTACAGGATGCGGTTGAGGCCTCAAAGGCTGCTGGTGTTCAGGCCAAGTCCGTCATGGGCGATGTCATGAAACGATTGTCTGGCGCCCTCGAGGGCAAGGACGTTGACAAGAAGGAGTTGTCCAAGATGGTCAAGGATTTGACCAGCTAACACAGTGGTTTATGCATATATGTGTATGGTGTAAAATATGTAAATTATAGTGCAAAATGGCGTTGGGATTGTGGCTTCTTATGATACACAAGCTACTTGCACGAATATATCAACATTGATCTCCCCTACTAACTACAATAGGTCTTTTGTGGTGACACCCAAACTTGGATATCTTTCACAAGCCATCATAACTAGAAGAAATTGTCCCCATTGAGTCCAGCTGCTAAGCTTCAGGTTATCCTGAGAATCGGTTGAGCGACCCCACGCCGGTATGATAGATGGGAATAGTGTAGTGACTCACAGCAACCAAACAGCCACATCAAGGCTTCTTCCTCGCCTACATAACCTCCACTTGCTCTTATCCTCTGCTTTGAGACTTGAGCCTCATTGCATTGCTCCAAACAACTCAACCCATCCATTATGACTTCCCGCCAAAACATCAGTTCCGGCTCTCCATTTGAAGCCCAAATTGGCTATTCACGAGCAGTAGTAACTGGCGAATGGGTATTTGTCAGTGGGACAACTGGGCGAGTCCCCTACTTTTTTCTTTTTTTTTGTAAAAAAAAAAAATACACAATTCACTACAGGGGCTAATGTGAATCGCAGCTATGACTACAAAACTGGAGAGCTATCCCCTGATGTTGCTGAGCAGGCGGACCAAACCATGACCAACATCGCTACGGCGTTGATGAATGCAGGTTCTTCGATGTCTGATGTCGTCCGCGTTAGATATATATTGCCTGATCGCGATGACTTTCCAAAGACCTGGCCAGTGTTGCAGAAGTGGTTTGGGGATGTTCGTCCTGCAGCGACGATGGTACAGTCGGGCTTGATGAAAGAGGAGATGAAGATCGAGATTGAAGTGACTGCTAGGATGGGATGTGGGAACAAGAACGAGAAAGCTCAATAGCTTGACCATGGAACTTGAAGTAATGCCCGAATGATCTGGTACCTAGTTGGTATATACCCAGTCAGGTTTATTTGTAAATCAATTTTGGGGAGAATATTCCATATATTCATCTATCCCTCTGATTAGTCTAGTCTCTAATAATAAGTGTGTCTATGTTGCCACTATTTTCCAAAGCTTATACGAGGATCATCTTCAATGGAAAATCAATTCAAATATTGTACATCTAGCCAGTTGATCGGTCATTTAGATAATTAATCTTGCGTGCAATATAAGGACAATCATGTGTAGGATTTTAGTAAACTAAAGGGCAATCAAGCTTCCCGCAGCAAAAGCAGTACTCATCGTGACAAGGCTCGACGTTGACATCAATGACAGACCACTGATGCCATGTCCAGAAGTGCATCCTCCCGCCACTCGTGAGCCTACAATCATCAAAAAGCCGCCAAGGCCAGCGAGCCACCCATTCGGCTCTATCTCGACATCGGCACCGGCGAGCAGGGAAGGGAAGATCTTGGTGATAACCCAGGCACCTGCTGCCATGCCTGTAGCAAACAGGGTATTCTGTCGACTGCTCGGCCAGGAAGCACCTCGTGTGAGCCACCAGAAATGGTTACCGAATTCTTCATAAGAGCCTGAGATTCCAAGCATGGATCGGCGGGTGAGGAGTGAGAAGAGCTGGGAGGTGCCGATGAAAAGACCGCTACCAGCTGAGAAGAGCGTCCAGTCTGTGCCGGTGGTGTATACAACAGACGCAGCAATGACTGATAGACAGACAGATTCGAAGAGAACGACAGTCGTGTCTCTAGAAATTCCGAGGTTCTCATCGAGAGTTACTGTCTCTGGTTTCACGCCCGCCTTTTCCCGTTGAGCCTTGGCTGCGTTTGCGACGTAGCCTGTATAGGCGATACCACCAGCAATAGCTCCGCCGAGGGCGTAGATACCAGTTCGTAGGCCAGCTCCAACTTGTGCGAATATGGTACCTGGACAGGATCCTGAAAGGGCCATGCCAGCACCGAGGAAAACCCCCCCTACGACATTACCGTCATACTGGCCGAAGAGTCCAATGGGAGAAGAACTCCTAGGCTTGAGGGTCACATAGCCAAAGCGCTCAGCAACCTTGTAGATGATACTTTTAAAGATCAGTTCGCATCTAAAGCTCCTGGCGGAAAGGTAGTTTACTCACGCACTGCTTGCAACGGCACCAAGAGAAGTTTGCAGCATATGCCAATCTTGGAACTTGAACTGGTTGATGATGGTTGAGGGCAAATAGACACCCGCAGTTACAATGGAGGCGCCATACACGGCGCCTGAAAGCAACGCGGCCATTTACAGGTCGATGGCTTGACCGGTATTTGCAGGTTGAGTTGATGGTTCGTTGACGTTTATCTTTTATGGATGCCGGTCTTCGGAGCGTGGCAAGTAAAGGGAGTTTTAGGTAGCGGGACTTTTTATATAAGGACTGAGGCTGCGATTGAGCTTCAATTAAGCATTATTATGAGTATAGATGGTGGGATTATATCGCTTGAGATGCATCGTTGCTGCTCCGTGAAATGTTTCAAGTCTGGTTTAAAAATTCCGAGTGATACCAGAAAGCCACCTCTGTTGACCGATGGCCCGTTAGCGTCAGCATCGGAGAAAGTGATGCTATTTAGGCTGGCACCCGCAGCAAAGATGTCAGTGTAGAACCTCGACCCTCCAATAGTGTAGACATTTTCATCATTTCCAGCCAGAAATACTAGCTAAACTCATGTAAACCAAGTCATTCCAGTTAGAACTCCATCTTGGCCGTTGTTATAGAATGACAATACTCTCAACATTTGCCTTAGGTTGCCCTGTGGCCTATCTACAGGGTAAATGTGCTTATTTCACTTGAATATTATCTAACTAGAGAGTTGGGCAACACTTGAATCAATATCAAATGCTCAGACTTAATTATAAATAGACATATCTCATTATATTCCGAGTTTATAGTGCTGTATGTAATTGATAAATGCCCAGGCCACAGAATATCATAGGCCTTGGGGCGTCTTGAGGGTTGCATGATTGCATTCCAATAATGGATAGTCGACTGGAGTATTTATTGACTTGTTAGCTGGCACAGGAGATTCACCTCACAATAAGTAAACGATTTCATTCAAACGCAATCACCTACCAATTGTCAAGTAATGACAAACTTTTTGATGAGTCTGCTGTGTCATTGGGGTGCATATAAAGACTACTTACTCTATTGGAAATATGTGGAATACTCTCTATACCAGCCGAGGTCTACGGTGCGGGGCCCCGGCTTCATTTCCTTGTGGATGGAACTAACTTGGTAGAATGGTCAATGTATCACGACTTTCATGAGAATAGCCGATACCGAGCATACAAAACACCAAACCGACAACTCTGTCTGCATCTACCTCGGCTTCACTTGTAAGACAACTGTTGACAATATTGCGACAATGCCTCGAGCTCTCACTCTACAGCATATCGAAGGCGCCAAGCCTGGAAATGTCTATTATCCGTTAGGACAGCCTCTCTCGCTGGAGATGTACGCAATTGCTAACAATCGTGTGCAGAATCAAAGTCAATCAGGTCCCCAAGCCAACACCAGGCCCAAGCGAGGTCCTGGTCAAACTCTCCGCTGCGGCTCTCAACCACCGTGAGCTCTTCATGCGCCGCCATCTCTACCCAGCCATCTCTTTCACCAACCCAATCCTAGCCGATGGCTATGGCACTGTTGTCGCTGTCGGGGCCAACGTCACCAGGCAAAACCTCCTCAACAAGCCCGTTATTCTTACTCCCATGCGCGGCTGGGACGCAGATGTTGCTGCGCCAGAGGATAGCCGCAAGTTTGCAGTCATTGGCGGCTCCAAGCTGACCGATGCCGGCACCGCGCAAGACTTCATCGCAGTGTCGGAAGATGATGTCGAGCCGGCACCCGAGCACCTGACACCCGCCGAGGGTGCTGCTCTTCCTCTTGTCGGCGTTACGGGTTGGCGTGCGTTCGTTACCAAGAGCAACGCCGCCTTCCCGGGCGCAAACGTGCTCATCACAGGCATCGGCGGCGGCGTTGCGCTGCAGGTGCTTCAGTTCGCTGTGGCCAAGGGCTGCAACGTGTTCGTCACGTCTGGCGACGAGGCCAAGCTCGCAAAGGCCAAGGAAATGGGCGCCCGCGGCGGTGTGAGCTACAAGAGCGACACGTGGGACAAGGAGCTTCGAGCGCAGCTGCCAACTGACAGACGGTATCTCGACGCTATCATCGACGGCGCAGGCGGCGATATCGTGAGCAAGAGTGTACGACTGCTCAAGGCTGGCGGGGTTATTGTGCAGTATGGCATGACGGTGGCTCCCAAGATGGATTGGTTGATGTCTGCGAACCTGCAGAACATCGAGCTCAAAGGATCGACCATGGGCTCTCGCAAAGAATTCCGTGACATGATTGCCTTTGTGAATGAGAAGAAGATCCGGCCAATCATCAGCAGGACGGTCAAGGGGCTGGACAACATCCAAGCGATTGAGAGTCTCTTCACCGAAATGGACGAGGGCAAGCAGTTTGGTAAACTGGTAATCGAGTGGGACTCGGACAATGATTCGTCTCCAAAGCTGTAGAGAATTAATAGTTGATACAAGAACGTTGACGAGCATAGAATGGCCAGTAGGTAATTATTGACACTTTTGGTTTTTTCCCCCAGCTATACATCCTTAAACAGAAACATGAACAACGCCAAATGAGTTTTCAGGGTATCATACACCTCGAGAGCTTGTACGTGATAAAGGTACAACTCACACCAGTTGACCATCCACGCAATATGTAACACTGGGTGCTCCCGCTTACTCCTCCGACTTCTTGCGTTTCTTCTTGGGACGACCGCCCTCTTCCGGTGGCACGAACTCGGCCTCGCGCTCCTTGGCCTTCTCCTCCTTTCGCTTGTCCTGCTTCTCCTTGCGTTCCTCCTGAGCAGCACGCTCCTTGCCGAACTTGCCCAAGAAATACTCGCCAGTCTCGATCTGCTTGTCGACCTTGCTCTTCTCGGGAGCAGGAGGGAATGGTGTGTAGACCTTCTTGGTCTTGTCGGTGACCTTGCGGGGTACGCGTCGCTGGCTGAGCGTCTTCTTCTTGAAGTTGGGTAGGAAACGGTCCCAGCTCTCGTTGGCGAGCTCAGGGTCCTTTGCGAGTTCGCGCTTGATCATGAGCTCCTTGATGTGATAGATGGGATGAATGTTGGCCATGCAGTCTTCCACCACTCGTCGCATTTCCTTCAGTCCTTTGTAAGGTCCCATGGCAGACACCGTGTTTCCGTGGACCAGGATGTATGTTTCCGTGAGCAGCTCAAGGGCCTTGAGAGTCGAGCCATTGGGGCCGAGTATTCTTTGTCGTCGCTTAACAAATCTATCCTTGCTTCCGACCAAGTTTCGAATCTTGATGATGTCGCAGGCAACACCATCTTCGAGGATCTTGATGGCCTGGGGGGCGGGTACACTTCGTGCTAGAAGCTTGATGAGGTCTCGTGCATTGAGGATCGCGGCGGGATCAAATGTTTTTCGGGTCGTCTTGACGGTCATGGAACCCTCGACCAAATCAAGGGTGCAGGCGATGCCATTCTTCTCGAGGGCTCTAGTGACAAGAGGCCAGGCTTCCTTCAAATAGACTTCTCGGTACTTGGGGAACAGAGTCGCGAAGGAGGACTCTTCAGTAAAGGTGCCGCCAATATTGTCTTTGGGGGTGAAAGTATCGACCTTCCATTTGTCGATATCGTCCGTGTCCCAAGGCTTTTCTTTCTTGTGTGTGGAGGGCATCTTGTTGTAGCTATGTGAAGTGTCTTGAAGAGAAGAAAGATGGTTGCGATGATGCGACTCCCAGATTTTTTTTCTGAGATAAGATGTCGAGTCTGGGTAGTGGGACACGACTTGCATGTGGGGATGCGATGGTCCAGCTGTGGACCAATCAGGATGCTCACTCTGTCTCTCGAATTTCTCCAAGTTTGTTAAACACCATCAAGGCCGAAACGTCGCGTTACAAGATTTTACCAATTCCAACCCAACCGCAATCATGTCCAAAGGCCGAGGCGCTGGAGCCGTTGATCAGATTGTAAAGCTGATCGTGGGAGCCGGACAAGCCAGTCCTAGTCCTCCCGTTGGTCCAGCTCTTGGTTCCAAGGGTGTCAAGTCAATGGACTTTTGCAAGGTTAGGAGCACATGAGCAACCCCGGATGGCCTTGACAGGCGTTTCCTGTTAGTTGTTTGCTAAATAAATCCCAGGAGTTTAACGCCAGAACCGCACACATCATCCCCGGCACACCAATGCCTTGCCGAGTCACTGTCCGTCCCGATCGCTCATTCACCTTCGACCTCCGAACACCGCAAACCTCATGGCTACTCCTTAACGCTGTTGAGGCCCCTATGGGAAAGAAGGGGAAGCGAAAGGGCGCCAGTAATCCAGGCCACGAGACTGTGGGCACTATCACCCTTAAACACGTCTATGAGATTGCAAAGATCAAGCAGACCGAACTCCGACTTTCAGGCCTGTCTCTAGAGGGACTTTGCAGAGCAATCATCTACCAAGCAAAGTCGATAGGCATCGACGTGGTGGCTTAAGAAATGCCTATGAAAGCGAGAAAAAGAGCGGAGCACATGCGTGTGGTGTACAAAGATCTCCAACCAGATATTGAACGTGTACAACAGATTATGGATGGGAAACGGGCTTCTAACTAGAACGAATTGTACGATTGCATATATTCAGCGATAACGATGCGAGTACACTTACGTGAGCTTTCACGACCATGTATTCTAAATCGAGAGTAGCTCAAATGCTTCTACGTATGTAGTTGATTAAGAGCTCAATGGGCTCCACAAACCAACATTTGATATTTGGGTAAAAGTCTTGACTCACGTTACTCTTGGACATTGACAAATATACGATCGATCAACCTAGCTAGGCACGCAGGTTGGAATCTTTATGAGTAATCAATAGTTGGTCCACAGTACGCGTGGCTTGCAGAAGCTCGTGTTTGAGAAGACATGAAGTCATGCAGAAAGAATGCTGTGACTGCCCTGTGCTGCATCTAACGTTGAGTAGGTATCATGAAATTTGTGGGCCGAGGCCGGCTTGAACGGATCGTCAGCTGTCTCGTGAGTAAAGATGTAATTACGGGTATACGCTTGGGCGTGTCTTGTAAGACGATTTAGAAAGTTCCTCCAGGGCGCTAATTCCAAAAAGCGAAATGTTGAGTAGACTAGGATGGAAGCAAGAACTACAAGCGAGTGTGAGGTGAACATGTGAAGAGCGAGTATGGTATTGTGGTCCATAAGTGTGAGGTGACCATCAAATCCAGATGATCGACAGCTTCCCTGGATGGGTCTCCTGGAACTAGCTACAGCATGTTCTTGGCTGGAATCAGGGCAAGGGACTTTGGACAGCCTTATAGTTCTTTTTAGGTCTATTCTACCTTCAGATTGGCCACTTGCACACATTGAAACCCCCGATTGACCATCTGCTTGACACGTGTAAATCCTTACGGCTGCTCTAGACACGGATTTTCTGCTTACACTGGAAAGGTGCCTGTCAAGTCTATGTGGGGTTGATGGTTTTCAATTCCTTGACTGGTTGACGACGAAAGGTTTTTAAAAAGACGGGGACATGGAGGCTTTGAGGCGACCGAAGCTTGGCCGGCCGGCCGGGACGGGAGCTCCGTCCGAGCTGGACTTACTTGACTGGGCTTGTATGTACATACATACGGTGCAGGCTTCATCGGCTGAAAAGCAAAGAAATTTTCTTGTTTGTTTCCGGAAGCGGGTCACTGCAGCTGTCATTGTCGCGCTGCCTGTCTCACGGTTATGTGCCAATGTCTTGACGCATGTTTGGCTTACAGATAGCGCAGCACTATGTATTCCAGCCTTTTTAGCATCTTCGTGTTGGTAATGCTAGATAGATTATCCGTGCTTCCTCTTCTAATGTAAAGTCGGCCAGGGAACCATAGCCGAGAGACAAGCCAGATCGGGCAGGGTGACGCATGTACATATCGGGTTCCTATTCACAGATCTGAACAAAGTGGCACCGCAGAAGGATTGATGTTTGTTTAGAGGAGTTGAGTCATAACTACCTAGTACCGTACCGAGCAAAAACAAAGTTCGCCAACCGAACAAGGAAACTGTTTTACAAATCAATTCGCCGCAAGACCGCACTCATGCTGTTTACAGGCTTCAGAAGTTCAGATGTTAATTTTTCTTCTTTACAAGGAGCCCTGTCTAGTGATATGCCAGGATCAAGAGGTTGCAGGGAGAGAGATTCGTAAGTCGAAGTACTTTATACTTGGGACTGTCCGAACAACTTCGGCTGCTCGCTCCCTGTGCTATCGAGACTGCGTAACTACACTCACTATATGTATGGTAAGCCTTCTTACTGGGAAATCGTTGAGTACAAGCTCATGGATCAGACTCTGACTTAACTTGGATACGCACACATGAAATTACGTGGGTAGACATGTCCAAGTAAAAATGACTTCAGCTCGTACCTGAAAATTTACTATGCCCGTTAGGTACAGGTAGTGCACCTGTCTCTTCAAAGGTGGGAAGCAGATGGAAGTGGGAGCAATAAGTGGGACCCCCCACCAGCGCGGACCATCCTCTTTTATGTATCATCGTTGTCGCAACTCTTACTCTGGTTTCGCTTCTTTTCTTAACCCTCCCCCATATTGCTATTTCGTTTTCTATCTGGTTTCCTTGGATCTCAACCATCAATAGCATCGACTCTAATCCCATGGCATCTTCTAACCCCTCAGAGGAGCTTCCTCGCTCCCAGGGCGCTTCTGGTAAGCCAAATATCCGGTCCTGCCGAGTCTCTGCCCTGCCCCACCTTGATGTTCTACTCTGCGAGCCTCAACACCTTGCCGAACTCCAGTCGTGACACAATCGCTAACAAAGTATCACCTAGAAGCTCCAGAACCCTCCAAGATAGCTGAAGGGGCCCCTGACACGAAGGGTGATAAGGCTGAAGATGCTTCCGGTGTTCGCTTCTCCTCCGCCGTTCAGGAGATCTCACCAACTCAAACTGCTGTCGTCGAACCGTCGTCATCCAACTTGGAACGTGACGATAGCAATCAGACGAGTCCATTTACTGAAGTCACTGCCGACCAGCTTAAAGCATTTACAAAGTCACTCCACGGACGTCCCTTGCAAGAGCTCCGCTTGAACAACTGCCAGTTTGAAGCCTTCTCGCTTCCGCCCTCCAGAGTATGTCCTTCCGGTCTCCTCGTGCAATTCACGGCCCACCAGTTCTGCAGAATGGCGTCGACTCAACCCATCGTTTGGCTGGAGTTTTCTCTCTCTCTCTCTCTCTCTTTTGGGGCGACCAAATGGTTTACCATTCTAGCTAGAACCTTGCACATCCCTGCAATAGCTTGAGGTTCTGTTACCAACGCTAACTGATGTCATCGTAGGTCCCATCAAACGAAGATGAATCCGGTCAGTCTACGAGGCTGCCCACACCCACCTCAGCGAGCTTCCAATCCCCACACAGCAGCCCTCGACTTTCTGCGTTGGCGTCTCCTCCCCTAACTCCCGCGGGATCCGGCCAGGCTAGTGTGGACAGGAAGCCTAGGGATCCATCGAAAGCGAACGAACCTGCGGTTATCACCCCACAACCGTCGTCTTCCCATGACAAGACCTCGCCAGCTCCCGACAAGAGGCCATCTGCCGCGCGTGCTGCCTCGGATCATGCGGTTCGTAGGGCGTCATCCGCTGAAGAGCAGCACCAGTCCCATCGGCGAGGCATGTTTGGAGCTGCATCGGGATCGGTCCCTGCTTCTAGAGAGTCAAGCCCTTCGCGAAGCTCAGCGTCCAATTTCTATTCTAAGCCGTTCACACCTGGTGGCGATGTCAATGATCCCTACGCCAAAGGTCGGCGACCCGCGCCCACAGCACATACTACGAAACACTCCATCGATCCTAGGTTCATTTTCTCCAGGAAGAAGAAGCACAGCTCGCCTCATGGATCAAAATCGAATTTGAGCGACAAACGCGGGTCCTCAATCTTTGGAAGTGCGAGAAATAGCACCGAGGAGCTCGCGAAGAACGATAGCGCTTCTACCGGCCTCGCTCATCCCGGCCATAGTTCAATGGCAGATCTGAAACGCTTTTTCCGAAAAGGGGGACATCACAACAAGAAGAGGGAGTCTTCACCAGTACCGTCAATCAAGGCTATGATTAAGACACCCACGACGGCCAGTTCTACTCAACAGCTACCTTTCGGCGATGATCATGGACTATCTTCCAAGTACGGCAAGCTCGGCAAGTTTCTGGGATCCGGTGCCGGTGGTTCAGTCAGATTGATGAAGCGTAAGGATGATGGCACTGTCTTTGCTGTGAAAGAGTTCCGCGCGAGACATACGTACGAAACCGAGAAGGAGTACAACAAAAAGGTGACGGCCGAATTCTGCGTCGGATCAACTCTTCACCATGGCAACATCATTGAAACACTGGACATCCTCCAAGAAAAGGGGCGGTGGTATGAAGTGATGGAATATGCGCCGTTTGATCTCTTCGCAATCGTTATGACCGGTCGGATGTCTCGGGAAGAGATAACGTGCTGCTTCCTCCAGATCCTGAATGGCGTGACTTATTTGCACAGCGTGGGTCTTGCCCATCGTGACCTGAAGTTGGACAACGTAGTGGTGAGCAGCAAGGGCATTATGAAGATCATCGATTTCGGAAGCGCGCATGTCTTCAAATATCCTTTCGAGACTGGCACTGTCCCTGCAAAAGGTATGTTGACAAACCGACCAAGTATGAGAAAACTATCGTTAACTTGCCAAAGGCATTGTCGGCTCGGATCCTTACCTGGCGCCCGAGGTCTATGACGCCAAGGAGTATGATGCAGTAGCCGTGGATATTTGGTCTCTGGCTATTATCTTTTGCTGCATGACTCTTCGTCGGTTTCCTTGGAAGGTGCCGCGAATGACGGATAACTCGTTCAAGTTATTCGCAGCAGACCCAACCCCAGGACATGACCCCAGGAAATTGATTGTGCCTTCTAAGTCGACCAATGATCTCACAACCACGCCAGCTCGGGACTTCTTGGCCGAGGACGAAACAAAGAACAGTTCTCATCACGACCGAAAGGAAGAAGGATCTTCGAGTCAGGCTAGTGCTCCGGCAGATTCCAAGGCACCCGCTACGACGGGAGACAAGCCTGCAGAGAAGAAAGAAGTCATTCGAGGACCATGGCGTATCTTGCGTCTGCTGCCAAGGGAGAGCAGGCACATCGTTAGCAGAATGCTCGATCTCGACCCGAAAAAGCGGGCTCGGATGGACCAAATCTTACAGGAACCATGGATTGCTGATACGGTCATCTGCCAGCAATTTGACCATGGCGAGGTGGTTCCCGCTGAGGACCACACTCACATTTTGGAACCACCAGCCAGCCAGCAGCCGGAAAAGAAGTCATAGACACACAGTCGGATACAGCTATCACACAGTCCTGGATACTCCAGCAACAATTGCCGGATAATGGCGTTTTGAGAACAACTGAAGGATATGAATTGAAGGTCGGTTGGAAGCGTATTTATTAGTATGGCGCATGATGAATGATGAAAGATAGATGGTGGGTTAACAATTGTAAAGATCACGCATGCCCCATTACACTCATGGAATTATGGATATGGGAACGTTTAGATAGTCGATAAGAAGGAGGAGAAGAAGATAAAGTTGAATAAGAGGCGTAATCTTAATTACCTATGAATTTGTCTCTTGTTCTGTAAATCATGGTGAGAGTGGGCGCTCCACTTCAGTGTTCGGCATGATACTTTGACCGCTTTGGGGCGGTTGGAGTTGGAGGTGGAGTGCCGGTTCACGGAACCGGGGAAATCAAGAGCCGAGGGGAAGCTTGGGGAAAAAATTGCTGACCTTCTTCTGGAAGCTGTTGGAAGACGAGGTCCACTCCCGACTTGAATCCCGTTGAACAATAAAGCCGAGCCCGTCTCCTTGTTTACTCTTCTCCCGATTACGAATCTACGACTCTATTCATTACGAATCCTACAATTTAAACACAATGGTGCGTGCATTGCCTTGTTCTACATCCCCCACCATCACAAATGCTTCAGCTTTATATATTAGCTTCTTATCCTCGGCAATTGGAATCCTCGGGAAAGGGCCCGAGATGGAAGCAGTTGAACCATCAACGATGGATGAGAACTGTAAACAGTTGGAGAGGCAACCAGAACTAACAGCATAAAGGCCACTTCCCTCAAGTCCATCCGAGCCCTTGCTCCTCTCCTGGACCGCGTCCTTGTCCAGCGCATCAAGGCCGAGGCCAAGACCGCCAGCGGCATCTTCCTGCCCGAGTCCAGCGTCGAGAAGCTCAACGAGGCCAAGGTTTTGGCTGTCGGCCCCGGTGCTCTCGACAAGAAGGGTAACCGACTACCCATGGGTGTGTCCGTCGGTGACCGTGTCCTCATCCCTCAATTCGGCGGATCCCCCGTCAAGGCCGGCGAGGAAGAGTTCCAGCTCTTCCGCGACAGCGAGTAAGTAGCCACGCAAGGCTCGGGGTTGAAAATTGGGTACTCGTTGTCCAGTCACAGATATACTAACATTACTAGGATCCTGGCCAAGATCAACGAATAAGATACCCTTTACATCAACAATAGCCAGCCTGTAACATATTGTATCATATCAAGAGCGGCGGGCGCAAGAGATGAGACGCTCTGCGGAAGTCACTTGAGAAAGGAAGAGGGGGGAGTTGACTGTATTGTAGGCGCACAACGAAGGGGGAAAAACCCAAGTTACAACGAGCAAGATGTGTGTGTGCTTGTACAATTGTGGAAGTAAAAAGTTGTTACCGTTGAATGTTGGTCGCGCAAGTCAGAATCAAATCTCCACTCTTACCCTTTCATTCATCACTTTTACATGGTCCATGCCGCATGTGAAGGTCTATCATAAAGCAAACGCGTTGGTCTGACATGACTTGGGTATTACATAGACACGGGAAGAGTATGGGGTGGTAAAGGATCACCTTGCTTTTGGTTGACCCAGCCGAAGCGCCGAAGAGCGAAGAGCGAGGGATTGAACCAACGTTGAAATGATTAGGTCTGTGTGGTATCCTGTAGGGTTGCTTTGAGGCTTTGTGCAACCGGTACTCTGTTCTATGTTATCACACATGGCTTGTCGTTTAATCCATCTTGCTGAGCTAGACTTTCCAGATATGGCCCTATAATATGGGGATAGTTATACCTAGTACGAAGATCTAGTTTCAAATCACGACCAAGGCGAGATGAGATGACAGCGGGGAATACTTCCACATCTTATTAGCCTAATCATAGCATCAGATTGGGTACGTAACATTGAGTGCTGGTGATGGGAGCAAGTGAAAGATCGGCGACATGGACCCTTGTCGCCCAGCATCTGACCGTGCATGCTCAAGGTTGAAACGTTTGGAAGTTTACGCCACCTAATTTGAGCATTCATATTTGTTCACCTGGTGTCGATGCTTTGGCATAGCAAACAATTTCTGGTGCATTGATAGGGAAGAGTCAACTGTTCGGCTGAAGCTGACTCTCGAGGGCCGTTCCTTGATGCTTGAGAAATTGAAAGAGCTGAATGAATCAGAAAGGCTGGATACTGAGGGTTGAGGTGACACTATCGTGGGCAGTTTAGACATCATGAACCTTTGATTTTCATAAATGACCCCTGTCGTTTCTCCCCTCTCTTACTACCAACTCTGGGTTTGCTTTTGTTTATTCGTGTTTGCCAAAAGCCAGGATGAGTCGACGTATTTATGTATGTGAGTGGCAAAGTTGAAACCAAAGCATCCATCCAGAGAGGCGCTGCAGCGTTTCAAAGCCAGGCTTTAAGCTTAACGGGAACGATCTGAGAAGAAAAAACTACCCCGTACCAGTGGTGAAAAACAGGGGGGGAGACAAGTATACCTTGTCCGCTGCATTCATTGGTTAGGGACCTAGGTGGGTAGGTACTGTAGATCCACAACGGTAGCGCCCACTCTCTGGGCGCTTGATGCAGGTACGAAAAAAAAAGGAATCCGACCAACGTAAATTTAGCATTGACATCCTACTAATCCACTAAACCACTGATACAGGCTACACACGCACCTTTAGCCCAGTCGACGATGTTTCATGTCAAGCTTCTTGGCATTCACTGCCTATTCTCAAATGATGCGTCGCAAGGATCAAGGCCATGGCCACGGCTAAGGGATGGCCCCTGCCCTTGGTGCTTGACGGCTGTTTGATTACAGCTGTGAGAGAGCTCAGACATCAATATCCAATCCCGGGACTTGGCTGCCCTATGGCCTTGGGGAAATGTAAAGGATCGAGCTAGGGGCAAAGCCACCGTTTGAGGTGCTGACTCTGTTTGCTGTCCGTGGACCGAATAACTGGTAGTTTGGTCTCTTGGTGTCACTCTGGAAGCTTGGCTGCGGCCTTGGCCAGTGTCTGGGCCATAATCGGACCCGGCTTCTAGCATCTCATCTGCTCATCTGCTCATCGGCTGCACCCTGGCTTGAGCTGAGGTTGTTGAAACTGTCTGGGGTGGTCGGTACCTCTATATCAAGACCTCACCCCCGAGTTCCGTGATGCCCTCTTCTCTCACCACCTTCTTTCTTATTCATCCTGGTGTTGTACACTTTTCCTCCATTCCTTTTTTCTACCCGCTATTCAGTCACTCATTGACAGTCATTCCTTACCTCCCTTTCGAGGCACAAGCTCTGTGTTTACTCCAGCAATCAACAACTTCTGCCCTAGTGGTTATAGCAGAAGCTGGTCTTTCTGCTCATTTCTTTCCTGTCTTTTTTTTTTTTTGGAAACATCACGATTGAATCATTCACAATGAAATTTCTTGCTACTGTTCTCGGCCTCGCCTCTGCTGCGAACGCCCATACCCTTTTCACCACCCTCTACATCGACGGCGAGAACCAAGGCGACGGAACCTGCGTTCGTCAGCCCAAAGATGCTGCCAAGGCCAACAGTCCTATCTACCCCATCACCGGAGATGTCATGGCTTGCGGTACGTGAACTGATATGGAAACAGTGGTTCATAACCAGCGACTGACATTGATCATTATAGGTCGTAATGGTGACAAGGCTGTCCAGTACATCTGCCCAGCCCCAGGCGGTGCCCAGTTGACCTTCCAGTTCCGCGAATCTCCCAGCTACTCCAAGCCTGGTGTCATCGCCGAAGGCCACAAGGGACCTTGCTCTGTTTACGTCAAGAAGGTTGACGACATGTACTCAGACTCTGCTGCTGGTGACGGATGGTTCAAGATTTGGGAGGACGGCTACAATGTGGAGGAGGGCACGTGGTGTGTCGACCGACTTCGAGACAACGATGGTCTCCTTTCCGTCGACCTGCCTACTGGTCTTCCTTCTGGTTATTACCTTGTCCGCCCTGAGGTCCTCGCTCTCCACAGTGCTCCCGAGGGCGACCCCCAGTTCTACACGAGCTGCGCCCAGATTTTCATCGAGAACGGTCCCGAAGGTCCTCTTGAGATCCCCGAGAAGTACCAGGCTAGCATTCCTGGCTATGTCAACAAGGACACTGCTGGCCTTACCTACAATATCTACAACGACAAGAAGGGCAAGTACCCCATCCACGGACCTGAAGTTTGGATTCCCACCTCAAAGGAGACCGGCACCAAGCAGGCTCAGAAGGACGGTATCATTCCCAAAGACTGTCTGGCCAAGAACGCCAACTGGTGCGGCAAGCCCATCGCCAAGTACTCTGGGCAGGACAAGTGCTGGGCCGCAACCAAGGAGTGCTGGGACCGGGTCGGTGATTGCTGGGACAACGCTCCTCCCACTGGAGGTTCTGGCTGCGATACCTGGAACGATTACTGCAAGGAGATGAACAGCGCCTGCAAGTCTGGGGACTTTGAAGGCCCTCCCAGCTTCACCGGCAAGGAGGTGTATGCCGACATGCCTGGTCCTATTCCTGCACCTTATGGTGACTTCAAGGGTAGCGATCTGTCAAAGGATGGCAACAACTCCAACTCCAACAACAGGGTTCCTACCAAGACCACCAAGACCACCAAGACCAAGCCCACCAAGCCTGCCGGTAACGACACTGACAAGGAGAGAACTTTGTACAAGGAGACTCCTGTCGACTACACCAAGCCTGCCAAGGAAACCAAAGGCGTCAAGAAGGACACTGATAAGGAGAGAACCCTGTACAAGGAGACTCCCATCGATTATACCAAACCTGCCAAGCAGACCAAGGCTGCCGGTGTAGACAGCGACAAGGAGAACACCCTATACAAGGACACGCCTATCGTGTGGGATGATAAGCCCGCTCCTACCAACACCCCAAGCAAGGAGGAGAGCTCT
Source organism: Fusarium sp. NRRL 66182 (assembly GCA_013266265.1). Taxonomy (NCBI): domain Eukaryota; kingdom Fungi; phylum Ascomycota; class Sordariomycetes; order Hypocreales; family Nectriaceae; genus Fusarium; species Fusarium sp. NRRL 66182. Next base: position 21,273 of record JABFAK010000149.1, on the reverse strand, counting down.
GGCCTCAAGGTCTCCGAGGACGGTCGCTGCGGCGGCAAGACTGGCCAGACTTGCGAGGGTAGCAAGTTTGGCAACTGCTGTTCCCCCAAGGGCCAATGTGGCTCGAGGAGCCGACATTGCGAATGCGGTTGCCAGAAGGCCTTTGGCATTTGCAAGAAGTAAGCTTTGGATTGGGGATTGTGGGTGGTATTGGAAACCTTTTCGCTTCATCATGTACATTTGGATGGTTGAACGATTTTAGCTGAGAATGACTGAACTGGTCATGTACATCAAGTAAATTCATAAAAACTAAGCTGCCTAGCTAGCAGAGATCAATTCAAGTTGTTCTTCCCATGTCCTTTCATAATTGCTTTTGAATGAGTTGCAGAGTCTAAAGTAGCAGAGGGATGAAGTTGAAGGACAACTCTACGGTCTTTACTTGTATCGCCTGGATAATTGTGATTGCTGCCATGGAAGACATGACGTGGCGAAGCAAGACGTAATTAAGCGTGGCTGTCTTTTGAAAAGGGTGTCTCGTGATGAAGTCTCTTGAGATGACGTCGTTTGGAGGAAGAATAGTTTCTTAGAGGGACGAGCCGTTGTGGCACCAATAGAACTCTGTAACAAAAAAAAAAAAGCCATCAAAAGACAGACGCCACAAGATTGGCATTCGTCCAGGGGGTTATATTTTATATGTAGATCGTTCAATGAATGAATCCTTTATCTGTCAGAGATTCTGGTTATCTCGATAACCGGGGACTTTTGTGCTAGGATCAAAAGCTCCATATGGACGACCTTCCAGAGGTTGGTTAGTTCTCCATAGGATAGGATAGGCACTAAGACGAACTTGTCTCTATTAGCATAAATAGGCACCTCCCCAGGTACGCCTGGCAAGTCTGAGAGTCTTTAGAGGGTTCAACTTTGTTTGCAGATACCTATTGGACTGCAGGGTCAATTTTCAAGTGTCTACCTACCTACCAATTGCCAAATACCAACTTGAGGCATTCAACGCCTGACACGTAGACTCAAATCTCCGCTGAAACAGATCCAACCGAAACCAGCCTTTGGCGCTGTGACAGCCTAAAACCCGAGGGAATTAGGCGCCTCAGCCCCTGTATCCATCAGTACAGTTCACTGCTTTCACCTCTGCCTGCGCCGCTAGATTGTGTCATTCGCCTGCCAGGTCCAAGTCCCGCGCGGCCAAACTCGACTGGCTCCCCCATTTACCCTTTCCATCCCGTCTGCATTTCCACTTCCATCTCCATCTCCATCTCCATCTCCATCTTGGACCCTCGACGACCATCATCAACCTCTTCAACCCGTCCTCGCTTCTGCTTCCTCCCCCGCGTCCCGGCTACCGAAATCATCCCCTTCGCTATCGTCGCCTCTCTCAATCATAGCCCCTACTGCTACTCCCCTTCACCATGTCGAGTAATCGCAACTATGATTTCCTGGTACGATATCCAATCTACACTCCCCCCACCGCCCGCCAACGCTGTCCCCTGCGTCCCTTGGGCCAGGCTGTCTAGAGCCAGCCCCGACGGCCATGTCGACTCGCAACGCGCCTCGGCGGTCGCTGTCGCTCGGTGCATGCGACAGTTGCTTCAACTGCCTTATAAAAGCTCATGCTGACCCTCTGCTGCCATGTAGATCAAGCTGCTCCTGATAGGCGACTCCGGCGTCGGCAAGTCGTGCTGTCTGCTGCGATTCAGTGAAGACTCCTTCACCCCGTCCTTTATCACCACTATCGGTATCGACTTCAAGATCAGGACTATTGAGCTCGATGGAAAGCGCGTCAAGTTGCAGATCTGGGATACCGCCGGCCAGGAACGCTTCCGCACCATCACCACCGCCTATTACCGTGGTGCCATGGGTATTCTCCTGGTCTACGATGTCACCGACGAGCGCTCATTCAACAGTACGTCTTTCTCCCCAACGGCCCGGCTCGATATGCACAGTCCACGCTATGCTGTTGTTGCCGCCCTCCCTCGGCTGGTAGCCAGCCAACCTAGCCCGGCACCTTGCCCAACAGTCACGCATGTTTTTGAGCGGCATAAAGCAACTGTAACTAACTCACTCGCAGATATTCGAACCTGGTTCCAAAACGTCGAGCAACATGCTACCGAAGGCGTCAACAAGATCCTAATCGGCAACAAGTGCGATTGGGAGGAGAAGCGAGTCGTTTCCACCGAGCAAGGCCAAGCCCTCGCCGACGAACTGGGCATTCCTTTCCTCGAGGTTTCCGCCAAGAGCAACATCAACATCGACAAGGCCTTTTACAGTCTAGCCGCAGACATCAAGAAACGACTCATCGACAACTCCAAGACCGATCAACCCTCAGCGAGCGGCGTCAACGTCGGCGATAAGAGCGAAGGCGGCGGCAGCAAGTGCTGCTAAACCGAATACCCAAAGGAGCCTGTTATCTGTCATTTCTCCATTTTTCGTCCTTGTTATTTATCGAGCTTATAACCTTGCAAACTCGGCAGCACGTTGTGTATGGGTCAGCGTTGCCTGTGAGAGTTGGAGAGTTCGCCATGAGAGTGTGAGAAGCGAACTCGATTGCGTGTGGAGGGATGGAGGGACGGAAGGGAACCGAAAGAGAGGAATGGATGGCTGTGAGTTGAGCAGGGCGGCAAATATCAGTCACATTCAAGGAAGAGACGCGACAATGCAGAGGGGTTTGGTCATGTCTCATTCCCCAAAGTCGACCTTCCACCCCATCTTAGAGAGCAAATCCGGTCTGGAGTTTCGGTTTTTGATCTGGGTCTAATATACATTGCTTTCATTATGTGTCCGGTTGCAGTGGCGGTTAAAGTCACATCTACAGATATTTCACAGAATTATTGCACACAACAAAGTGACAAAGAAGGCTACCTCGCAACAGACCATTTGGCGCCTTGCTGTAGAGAGAAAAGAGCATTGGGTGGAGCAGTGAGCTTCTTTCTCGTTTGGTATTTGATTTATTTGTTCCATCGTGTATGTACAATCGCTAAAACTCAAGGTGTGATGCTGTTATAACATGCCGAACAGCAGGCGCATCCATCTTGCCCACATGTATTATGCGCTGGTTCCAGCGGCGAATGAACTGCCAGGCAATGGTTGCGTCGTCGCAGAGCAGGACATAACGCCTTTCGGCTTTCTGGCGAAAGTTGACGTCGTCATATAAGGGTTTTCGGGTGGTGTCTCCTCGTTCTAAGAATTCTCGATCCCCGCCGCGCTCCGAAGACTCCAGGGTTCTCTTGAGATGGTACGGAAAGTCGACGCCCCAGGTCCGATTCTGCTCGTGATTGTCCAGGTCGATTATCGACTTGAGATAAGTAGCCTTGAGACCCGGGGTCTGTAGCTCGATCAGCACAGCGCTGGGTTTGGTTCTGGTCTTGAACCGGCTCCGTTCAACAATCTTATCCATAAGACGCTGCCAGAGCCACTTGCCCTTTACGCGGGTCCGGGTCGTAACGAGATTGCCCGAATACGATCCGGGAAGTATGGAGAATTGCGACACTTCTGCTTCTATGGAGGCGGGGTCTTCGCTGCGCAGCTCACGGGGCAGATTGCTGGTCCAGAGACTGTTTTTGGTACGTAGCTTGTGTTTAGCGAGTCGCAAGTAGCGCTCAAGCTTGGCTTCGTAGAGCGCCGCGGCGGCGCTGGAGGAGAAGGAGATGCGGTAGTTGCCGAGGGGTTCCAAGGTCCAGGGGTCGCGTTCCTGGTGAACTGGTCTCGTGTGAGTATCGTGAGTCGTCTCGAGGGACGGGGGGGCTGTGTACCATGGTTGATGACGTTCATCCAGCCAGAGAGACCTCCGCCCGCAAGCCGCTGAAAGTCGACTGAACGCAGATAGGTCGGGAGGCCCTCGAGGACGAGCATGTGATTTGCTTTGCTTAGCTCGTGCGGAGGCCGGGTTTGCTGGAGGTTCCCTGGTGACTTCTCTGCAAACATCGAGAGGGTTGGCTTGGCCGCAGGCGCTGGGGTCCTCCACGGGGCAAACTCATCACTGTTGGCCTTGAGCTTTCTATCCTTGACACGTCTGGATTTTCCGGCGATTATTTCACCAATAGAGATGAATCTAACCTGGGTGGCGGATATCGCCTTGGCGTTGGAGAGCCATCTTGGGTGGATCATCCAGGCGGTGGGATTTGGATGTGAGGAAACATGAGATTTCCTCTATGGTAGTGTTTTGAAGATAGAGGGATGAGAAGCTGTTTTGCGACGGCACCAAGATTCGGCCGAGATCCGAATTGGTTTAGCGAGGGGTGTTGTCATGGTTGGACCCTGGAGGTGGCTTGTACTGTGGTGAAAAAAAAAAGTATCATGGCATTGTGTGAGGACTCATGATGACAATGAAACTTGATATTACAGTACCTGGTTAGATTTTTTTGATCAAGCATTCATCTGCATATAATTGCCTCGGTAAGAAAAGGCAAGTATCGCCGATGCTACTTAATAGTGATGAATGAGAAACTGCCGATATAGTCAGGGCTGAAGCACCCTGGATCATATAATGAACTTTGTGATATCGATATTGGATTATAATACAGGTAGCCGTAGGTGCTAACTTGGGTCGATCTTGTATGATAACTAAAGAGCTAATCTTTAAAACAGGCTACAGATTTAAAAGCAACTATATATGCGAAAACACACAAATGAGCCACTTCTGGAAACTCTTCTTCACTCTTTTTACCATTCTCTAAAAAAAAACTCATAAAATTGTTAATAAGCTTTACGGCTAGATTAGAAGCCAGAGTAATCCTATGCTAACACATGTGAAAGCTAAAGTATATAACTATATCTCCGCCAAGTATCAATACGTTTGTTTCCACCACCCACGGGATAATCCAAAATAGTCAGTAGTTTGTTAGTGTGAGGCAGCCACGGGAAAATACAACCTCCCCGCTAACAATTCCTTCCTTCCTTCCTTCCCTACCTAGGTACCTATACAAAATTTTAACTGTTATACAAAACGGCAAGAACGACCTTGCAAGTGCACAACCAGATTTTTCTTCCCATTCTCTTTTCCTGATTCTCCCTTTTCAACCAACTCCTTTCCTTCATCTAGCTTCGCAATCACTCGTTTATTCGTCATGCTTGCGAAAAGCATCGACGCAAAAGTCAGGCCTCTGGCTAATACAAGCCTTGAGAAGTCGAGTCTGCTTGGTGCCGCGCGCGTCTATGTGAGCAAGGACACCCTGCTATCTCTAAACGGGAATCTGGAGAATGGGAAGCGCTGTCTGGTGACAAGGCTAGAAGGCAGTGCTCGCGATGCCGCCAAGGAAGATGGAGTACCACAAGAAGAACTTCAGCGAGAAGCCTCGCTGTGGATTCTACCAGAGAAGAACCTGAGCCCAAACGTGGTGATGATGACCAGGGCATTTCAAGACGCTACTGGATTCAAGATTGGCGATCCCGTTCGCATCACAGTTGCCGGAACAACACCAGACGCAGGCGAGATTATTGTGCAGGATGCAACTGAGAGGACGGACAAGACGGCGAGTGATATCGACAAGATGGAAAAGTTCGAGAAGCAGGCAAGATACTCTCCCTCATGGGAATTTTCAATTGCATCTGCCCTTGGTAAGTTCATGTTTTGGAAACCCTTAATCCTAACGCTGATCTCTCTCTCCCCAAGATCGTGCCGACCTGGTTTTTCCTGGTATGGTGGTGGAAGCAGTTCATAGCAGCAAATTCCGACGGAACTTCAAAGTTATATCGGTAAACTCACAGACCAACAGCTTGGCAAAATTCAACAATGCTTCGTCAGCCATCATCATCGCCGATGCGAGTGCAGCAGATGCAGAAGCTGATGCACAGAACGGTGGTGATCTGGTCGTGACTGGTGTCCCTGGACTTTCAGCCCAGATCAAGACACTCAACCGCTTCCTCGCTGGCTTCAGGCGTCCCTTTTGCGTTGAGGATGAGAGGATATCGTGCGCCTTTATCATCCACGGCGGCCATGGGACTGGAAAGACGTTTATCTTGGAGAGAGTTGCTGAAACAAAATGGGGTAGAGTCCATTGGATCAAGCCCTCTGACAAGATTTCCACTATCAGGGAAACGTTCAAACTTGCCCGAAGCCAGCTGCCAAGCATAGTACTCATCGATGACTTGGAAGATCTGATCAGCAAGGATCGTTCTAATCGCGATACGGTTATTGAAACAATATGCGAAGAACTGGATAGTCTCTCTGCTAACGCACGATCCAACAATGCCCTGCCTAAAGTAGTGGTTATCGCAACCTGCTCCGACCTCTTGACTGATATCCCAGATAAGCTTCAAACGCCTACTCGCTTCTCGTGGAACACCCCTTTGCCCATTCCCCGAACAAATGAGCGTCTTGAGATACTCCAATCTCTTAACCTGCCGATCAAGCCAAACGAAAAGGAAGCGCTTCTGTTGGATTTAGCACAGAATACTCACGCATACAGCCCTCTGGATCTCCTCAAACTGGTTCAAAACGCGAGACGTGATCTTGGAACCCGGTTAGAAGAGGGAGATTTTGATCTATGGGCCGGGGAAAACTTTCTAGAAAAGACAGACCTGGAACAAGCGAGAAAAGCAACGCGACCAACTGCTATGCGGGATATTAATCTTAATCCTCCCACTATTCACTGGCAAGATGTTGGTGGTCAAGACATTCTGAAGAAGGCACTCAACCGAATGATCAAGTACACCAAGGTACGACATACTAGGGCATTTTGCGATTATGAGACTGATGTGAACGATAGAATCCCGAGCGTTCTCTCCGCCCCCCACCAAAGGGTCTTATTCTGTATGGCCCTCCTGGTTGTTCCAAAACCCTCTCAGCTCAGGCTGCTGCCACCGAATCAGGCTTCAACTTTTTCGCAGTCAAGGGTGCTGAGCTCCTTAACATGTACGTTGGCGAGTCTGAACGTGCTGTCCGCAATCTGTTTGAGCGTGCTCGTAACGCATCTCCGTCCATTATCTTCTTCGACGAGATCGACTCTATTGGCGGGCAACGCACAGGCAGTGGCTCTGCTTCTCGCAGTACCGGCGCTGTGAATATGCTTACCACCCTTCTTACCGAGATGGACGGGTTTGAGACCCTATCAGGCGTGCTTGTTCTTGCTGCTACCAATCGTCCTGAAGCCATGGATCCTGCCCTGATGCGACCTGGGCGTTTCGATAAGGTCTTATACGTTGGGCCTCCCGATGGGCCCGCTCGAGAAGCCATTTTCAAGGTGCACCTACGTGGTCTGCCCCTTGCCTTTGACGTTGACATCCCAGAGCTTGCCCGCCTTGCTGAAGGCTACTCTGGTGCCGAGATCAAAGCCATTTGCGACGAGACATGCGCGGTCGTGCAGGAAAGGTACGATGACGACGAGGGCGAAGGCGGCGGTGGCGCCGAGGCTACCATCAACAAGCTTGAGTTGGCCATGGACGACCTGACGACAGTGCTGGAGAGAACACCTCGCAACATCACGAAGCAAATGATTGATGGTTATGATAAGTGGTCGAAACAATTTAAGAAGATCTAGTCTAGATGATGTATTATGATCAAGGGTCTTGAAAGATCTGAATGCCTTATGAGGTTTACATGAACTCTAGGATAGTTTAAAATCGGGGAATTCTAGAATTAACTTCCTATAACTTGCACAATAAAATAGATAGATGCAAAGGAATAAGGAACAGTACAAGAAACATTAATCAATACCTGCAAGATGCAGGAAACGTGGGTTATTTTTCATCTAGACGGGTCTTTTTTTTCATTTCATCGTTATGATGGCCCAGGATCGGCACCAGCTATTGTCGCTAAATTCGACCCTGATCCTCACTTACCAAGGACCGGAGAAGTAAGTTCTAAGAGTGTATGGTACACAAGTCAACCACAGCACAAGCCATCTCGCTCACCGCAGCCACCCTACTCACTGGCAGGCCGCTTCTTGAAAACAACCCCCCCTCCCCTTAAGATCCTGCCAATCTCATCACGCAAAGCCCATGTCCTCCACACGCCATACCGCATGTCGTGCCGCCGCTTCTCAACAACTCTATCACCCAAGAGAGGGCAGAATCTCGGTCCAGACGGAGAACCATTAGACCAGACCAAGCAATGCCAGACCCCTCCAAACATGCCTAGTCAAAGGATGCTCGAACAAGGAGCAAAGCATAGGAAACCAAGAACATGGCGGCCCAAGACCGCCAAGATAATTCAAACACAACGCCGGTTCTCTCCACCTGACCGTCCGTCCCTGAGCCAGCTAGCCATCCTTGCTAAATGTAGTTATGTGGGAGTGGGACCTCGACCCCACGTTCCCCTTTCATGATAAACCTAAAAAAAAAATAAAAAAATACCAGTAACCGGTACGCCGTCGCCTAAAGCAGTGGAGAATGATGTTTATGACTCCTCGTTGGATCCTGGGCCGCTGCCTGTCCGTAGTGCCGGAGAGAGACTGATGGCGATCTTCTTCCCACTCCCACTAGGGGAGTTCATATTAAAACTCTTCCGCCTTTGGGGAACGCGAGGGTTTCCTGAACCTGCAGTTGGGGGGCCGCTGCTGTTGCGTCGCTTGTTGTGCGCCAGCTTTCCAAGTTCGTCTTCGTCCTCTTCCTCCTCACGCCGTCGCTTCTCCGAAAGTCGTTCAGGCGGGGGCACGGTACCAAGGCTTGAATCGATTGGTGAGCCCACAGCATCTGATGCCACATCGCTCTGCTGACTGCCTGGTGTTGCCGTAGGGTCGGCGTTTTCATCCGTTTCCTCATCAGAAGCATAATCCACGAGCGGCTTTGAAGTGGTAGCGCCATTTGTACAAGGAGGCTTCTCTCCTTCTTTGCTTGACGAATCATCTTCATCTTCAGGGTCAGAAGTTGCCCAATATTCCTCCTGCTCTTGGTCGACAGTAATTTGCTCCACCATTCTTGTGTTTGGCTGAGGTCTTCTACCCATGTCGTCCTCGGCTTCTAGGAAATAATCGACGTTTGACGTGTAGCCCTGAGTTTGGTCGTATCGAAGAACGATGTCTCGGAATGTCGACATGTAGCTTAGAGCCAATAGCCTTTCTCGATAGTTGACCACGAGATGCTTGATGAGGTCTTTGACATTCTCCTTCTTGATAAACTCGAAGAACTCAAGCGACGCCGAATCTAGGAGGTTGTCTCTGGGCATTGTCTCGATAAGGACCTCAAGAATGGGACCCAAGACTTGCTTTTCTGTCAGATGCTTGATGTAGAACTCGTCTTGAAGTCCAACCAAGGAGCGGAAGAAGCGAATGGCAACTGCTAGCTGTTAGCAAAATTTAGGCTCCAGGACATCACCGCCTCATACCTAGACGCAGATACTTCTCAGGACATGCGAGAAGTTGAGCAATGCGTTTAGCAATGTCATTTGACATGACGTAGAACTTGCAGCGCAAGTTGTGTTGACGAACAAAAAAGCCGAGGATTTCTATCAGATAGGTAAACATCGACGCCTGCTGCACAGAAAAGTTCATGTCCGTTCGCTTCTCTAACTCGACTAGTGGCTTAAAGAGTCTCGGTGCCGATCGTTCGTAGAATCGATGAAGAAATACGTCTTGTTGAGGGTCAGTAGCCGCTTGAGGTCTTTGTCTTCCGCCGAACTCGCCGTTAGCCTTTGCAAAATTTTCCGTTTGCATCTGTGGTGGGCCGGGATCCAAGAGAACTTTTAAAGCTTCTGATATTTGAGACTTGACACCGAGGTCAACTTCCACCAAAAGGAGATCAATGAGGGAGTCGGTCAACGGGGCCTGGTTCTCGTGCATCTGTCGATATAATGTCTGGCGGATCATTTGGGGATCATGGTCGATGATAGAGATCAGGATATCCGTGGCGCCGACTCTGACTCCGACGTCGGGGTGTCGCAGACCGAAATGAATGACCTGCAGGAGTCCATGGGCGATGAAATTGTTGTACAACGTCTGTCGAGCTGGTGGCTGGATGTTCTTGGCGATAGCGCAGCACTGCTGTATAAAAAGCACCGCCTCCTTCTTCCTCTTTTGGTCGGTGTTTGTCGGGCTAAAAATGCTGAATAACTCGTTGAGAAAAGCTGCATTCGCTTGCAGATGTTGAACAATGTCGACTTGGTTGAAAAAGATTAGTGAATTGAGAACCGAAAAGGTGGGATCGTCGAGTATACGCGCAAGAACCACGTCCTTGAGATACTGTAGCCGGTATGTCTGGTGAATCTTCCTGCGAGTCTGCTCATCTTCAATCGGAACCACCTCCTTGTATCGGCCTTGATTTCCTAGCCAGTGACGGTGGTTGGCCTTGTGACTGGGAAAGTCGGGATCGTACTCGAGTGCACCGACAACGCCCAAGACACATTCATCCGATACGGCATGCTCGATAATCGAAGTGTCGTTGAGAAGAATGACAGTCTTCATGATGTTGCAAAGTCGGTGCAAGTCTTGGAGGCTCTCGAGATCTTCCGCCATCTCTACCAAAGGAATTATCTTGCCAATATAGTCCTCCGCCATGATAGCCTTGGCGAGTGCATCCCTACCGTTCGCCGTAGTGCTCATCATACGCGTGGTGGACTCGATTTCGGCGAGGTTTCCGAGCTCGGCGTTGGGCAAGTTGATAGCTGGCGGAACGTCGATAGCAAGATCATCGGAAAGGCCATCGTCTGGATACTGGACATCAGCAAAATAATCCTCGGAAGAGGAATAGGCCTGCATACCGGCACCGGGGAGATTGTTATGAAAAGTCTGCTGGACGCTGCTCACGAAGCGCCTGGAGTGCGTCAGTAACATGCATTGCATGGCGAGATGGTGGAACGAACCAGATCATGGCGCATCCTTCAGCTTCTTGAAAGCTAAGAGCCATATCTACGCCATTGCTGGGCTCCTGCCATACAATCAGGGTGTCTGCGAGTCAAGTTAGACATATGACGTCTATAAAGCGCAGATCAGAAGTGGTGACATGCCCTGCTGTTTCTGAAATCCATCTTCCTTTTGGATTTTGGTTTCTAGTAGAAGGCGGTCGGGATGGTCTTCGGATTCGACAATGACGCGCGGGTCCTTGCGACCATCATCAAACTGCGAAGCGCTACAATCAGCAACAAGTTCCGGGCGCAACTGTTGGGTGAAAAGGGTCGAGGGACAAAAGCATCAATGACGTACAGTCTCAAAGCTCGCGCTGCAGAAGCCGGTGCCTCTGTCGTACCAGTCATTGTTGCGAAGCTCATAGACCTTGACGCGCTTCTTATCGGTGGGCTGATGAGGCACGGGCTGTGCCATCATCAAAGACTCGGATTCCCCCTCGGCAGCGATATTGTTGTACGCAGTCAGATCCGGGGCGAGTTCAAGATGCTGTTGCAAGGACAGCTCCGATGTTTCGTGGTGACTCAGGATGGTAAGCGCCGCCACGATTTCTCACGGTGCGCGCGGACACGGCGCGATAGTGGAATGTCAGGACAGGACAGGACGGGACAGGAGATGCCGACGAAAGCGATGCGTCTTGCGACGGCGCAATGTCTCGGTTCCTGTAACGTAGAGCGAGTGACGGCCCGTCAATGCGCCATGCAAAGGAAGCTGTGTTGAGGAAGAGGCGCGGGCGAAAACCGGTGGATCGGGGGGTGGGTTTGGGTTTGGTGTTGGTGTTGGTGTTGGTGTTGGGTTGGGTTGGACAATTGGCGACACGCCACGGAAGCAATCGGCGGGAACCTAGGCAGGTAAGGACCAAGGAGGGAGCGACAACCGCGAAAAATGTAAAGAAAAGCGCGACAAGCGGATGGCTACGTATGCGACGGGCCGTACCAAGACCAAGCAACCGGAGACGGAGACGGCAAGCGAAAAGTCGGAGGCGGAAATTGAGGGTCCGAAAATATATCGAGGGACCGTTTGAGGCTGTCGAGGATTGCGGATTGAAGTGGGCAATGCGCGTGACCAGGCTGCGATGGTGTTGGGTTTAGGCCTTGCCGCCTTGGAAAGTTGGATCCTCTTGCGGAGAGAGGGGGGGGCCATTTCCCTGCCAAGGTGAGGAAGGTTGTTTCTGATTTTCGTCCAATGAGATGTCCGTGCGCGCTACTGTCCACGTGACCTTTCCTTCTTGCCACTGAGGCAAAAGACCTAAAAAAAAGAAGCAAGTTGGTTTCTTGTCCAATGAATATCGTTTCGTGTTTCTTTTTGTTATTGTTGATAAACATACTTCTCAGGAAAAAGAGGTTGACCTTGAGAGTTGCTCAGTAGCTGATGTAACAGAAGGTATTTACGGGTACTGTCTGTGATGCAATATCCAACCTCCTATCCCAATAGCTAAAAAGACGTGTTTGGTGATTCCAAGGATCGGGCCTTTTCAGAATAATCTCAAGCGCGTGTCGAAAACGCAACCCTGTTGACCGTATCCAACGTGCAGGCTCTTGTCAAATCTTTGTTGGACATGCCAAGGCCCGTCCTTGGGCACTCGAGAATAAAGCGCATCTATACACAATGAGCAAATGCAGTTTCGGAAAAGCAGTATCTCGGATTCTTGATCCTGCGGTTGTAAAGTTGCTGCAACCCAGGCCAACAATTGTATGTATACCTGCTCGTGCATAGTCAAGGTCTACATGGTATCCACTATCACTTACATGCAGCTTCAGTTCTGGAAACATGGAAACATCCTTTTTAGTAGTTCAGCTGATCGTCAGGGGCCTATTAAACTCTGCTTTTTTAAGTTGGTAGATGACGCTATCCTGCAGGTGCGCGCTCGGTCTTTTTGGGGTTCAGGGTCTGGCGATTGCCATGGATTATTCATTGTTGCCATGCCGGTACTGCACGGATGAATGGAAGGTTTATTTTCCGCGCATGAATCACACTAGGTAAAGTTCGTATTCAACCATGCCCAGTTCTTTACTTGAGAAATGTCTGAGAATGAATTAGATGTCCTCACGTAATCATTCAACTGGTAATGGAACAAATAACCCATAGAGATGCCCGATGCTGGTTGTGCTAATAGATTCACAATGAACAGCCATGGAACTTGATCGAAAGAAGCCTCGTGGCTTTATATCATCAGTATCAATCGACTAATGGCCACGTGCATCGTAGTTGACTGCCGCAGCCAGGGCGCCGTAAAGGATTGGGCTGCATTTCAATCAAAAATTAGCCCATGTAAAAAAAAGACAACGCCATACAATTTGCGACGAGCAGTCAGGAAACTTTTAGGCGCCGACCGCCACTGTCACCAATCCGGTGGGGTTCTATATCGTCAGTATGTGCTGCTCCAGATCCACACTTGTAGTTCAGTGCATGGTGTTTGTGAAGTTTGGGGGGAGAAAGGGAACGAAACTACAGATGTTAACCATGACACCAGGCTTGTTCCACGAAGAATGCTCAACGGCCGCCCTAATAAGCCATGTCGTAAGACTCACAGAATGCTAAAAAATGACTTGTGTAAAGTAAAAGCGTGGGCAGGCAGCTCATAGAGTTTCTCTCTCTGTTGCTGAGTAACAACAAGACCGATGAAGACGCGAAGGCGCAGATGGTGATGAAAAGAGGGCTTGTCTTGGGGAATTGGACGTCAGGAGAGGAGTGAGATGGAGCAGAAAAAAAGTAACAAGGAAAAGAGTCACTGTTTGGTCCATGGCTTGTATCCATCCAACCACCTGGCTCGGGGCAAACTGGCTTATACCTCCTCAACCCCGTCTGAGAAAAGGAGTCTTTGATTCAAGCCAAGAGGGACACCGTTTGATGGTTCGTCAAGTTAGTTTGGTATCTTTCTACTATTGTCGGCCTCACCGCCAACACGAGAGCTCTTAGTTCAGAGCCCACTACATCATTTGTTAGTACAAACGGAATGTACATGTGAGACGTTGGATCTGATCTTGGCGTGCGTCCAACATCAAAGGGCTGAGATGCTAACTCTTGTAGGAAGGTCTTTCAAGTTTCCAAAGATTCTAGCGCGAACCATGCATGGCCCGATCGAGTTTGGTTGTGAATAGACGTGACGTGATAAATAGTCCATCTTTTTTGTGCTATGGTAAGTTGGGCTTCCCCTACTTCTTATGCCAGTCAAGACTTGCCAAGGCTGTACTGTCCCAATGCTGTTCAGTATGATGTTGAGCCTAGAACATGGATAAAGGGCCCTATAGAGACGCTTAGCGAGGTCACCGATCCTGGTCTACGTGGCTTACTTGATCTGGGGTACATGCATACATCCCTGGTGTAGATCTGACTCAACAGGGGGGGCCCGGACTGTCAAATCTATCAGGGCATGAGCACGTTCCTTCATGCACGACAACCTCCCTCTCGCAACAAAAGAAATTCATTGGTCATTATACGACGAGACAACACCGGTCCTACGTAGTATCGAAACGTAGGGGCGTCTACATCTTCGTCTAGGGGGCTCATAATCGCGTCAATGACCCGGGAAGCCGGGACTGGCCTTGGCCATGTGGCTGAAACGTTTCGACCGCGAATGACTGACGCCACGACATGATTTCTGAAGCCGTCGAAGCCTCGGAAGAAACATATTTAGATCTTTGTCAAGGGATAAACTAACACAAGGCTGTTTAGTGAGGCCGCTGAAAAGGAAAGTCTTTGCCATATTCGCGTATTCACTCACGCAGATGAGGCGTTTGATGCATATAAAATAGCCACACTTTGGATAACGCGAAGGGCCACTTACGCTTTAGCAAACGCGTGTTATTGAGGAGATTCTTTTTTGTCGGTGCTAAGACTGTGGTGTCTCTGCCTCCGAGATGAATAAAACTATTCAGGTTTCCTGCCTTCACATACCGTCAAGACCCATATCGTAGATCATGGGGGTGACCAGAAACGCTGACAAGTAGCCAGAATGAGACTTGGCACATGTAAATGATGTTGAATTCGTGACTGACCGCCCTTCTCTATGCACCCACGAAACTGTTCATGACGAGTTCGGTACATCCCGTGGTGGCGGTTCAAGGGGATGGTCTAGCCAGACTTACAAACTAGCCACTCACACCGCCTGTACATACAATGCTGTAGAAGGAGATATTCGACGAGATGGGGGCGAGACTACGCCAAAAGCCGAGTGGCTGCAACGCTGCGCAGCGGGACAGGGGGTGCTCTACCTATCTAGGTACCTGTCAAGCTCGCTTCTTTCGCTTCTATAATGACAACTGTTGAACAGATCTAGGCTTATCTCCATCTTTGACCTCCACATGAAACCCACGGCCTAGTATCCGAGACATCTCTCCATGGAACGAACCGGTCACGGACTTATAATTGCTGCCTGGGTAGGTGCAATACCTATCTTGATGACGTTAACGCGCCAATATCTCTGAATCGTGTTCGTCAAGATCTGCAAAAGGTGGCTCAATACTCAGACAAAGATGCTGCCTCATTCTCTCTACGGCCCCTGTTTTTCCCATCATGGTCGTTTCACCTACGACCCCTAGTTTCTTGTCCTACGCAAACAATCGGCTGCAAGGGATAGACCGAACTCCTGGATCGGCGCGAGATGGCGCGCCTGTGGCGCTTCACTTTACCGCCCTTGAGACCCTCAGCTCGAAGCTGGAGTCTCGAACACAGTAATGATCGGCCTATTCAACGCCGTTGCGGACTGCACTCTCTCGACGCCAGCCTCCAACTGGCGGCTGGTTGTTGTTGAGCTCAAAGGTTATATCTATCCAGCCTGTCCCGTTGAAATGACGACTCTTTTCCACCAGATCAGCTCAACTCTAAACTACTTCCTTGTACAACAATCACTTCAACCTTGTTCAACTTGTGCAACATTGCTCAACCACCACAATGTCTATCCTTTCGTCCATCAAGCGCGCCCGCGACCACAAGGACACAGCAAAGGCCAAGGAAGCCGAGAAGCCCAAGGCGACTAAGCCTGTCCAGCCCTACCGTCACGTTCCCACGCATGCTGCCTGCGACTCCATCAGCAGCGGCCCAGCTGGCGCTCGTCGCAACGACCGCACAAAGGTTCGCGCAGAGAACCGCAAGCGGACTGCAAAGGCTGTGGCCGAGACCATGCACGATAGCCATGCCATTCAAATGAACTTTCCCGGCTCGTCAACTTCTTCTCCTTTCACCAGTGGCACCGCCAGCACAGCCTACCAGGCCAGCGAGGTCGATTTCAACCAAGGAGATGTCAGCCCTAGAAGCCGCTCGCCGGTGCAGAACTATGAGTTTTCTTCTGTCCCAACATTCCCTCAGCACATGTCCCTCAAGGGCAAGGAGGTTGTTCGCGGACCTCACTACGGCATGGCCTACTCTGTGTCTCCTGACAGCCAGAACCGCCTATCTGAGCGCTTCCAGACAAGCCTCATGATTTAGGCAGATGCTGTCGGCGAGGTTGCGTGCCCCTGGAGGGTGCGTTCATGTCGTCAAGTACCCAGATGAACATCGCAAATGTAACAGCTTGCGAAAAGAGTTTCCACGCCCTCGCTAAAAGCCCCTCGGCCTACAAAAGGCCATCGACTCGCGCCGAACCGTCCACCAAGCTCTCCACGGGGATTGAGCAGGACTCGAAGACGAGACAAAAGGAAATCAGAAGTTGTCCAATGAAGCACGGAGCTTCCGACACGACAATTGAGGATTTTGGGGGAAAAGCTAAACTGTTGCTTATAGACGCCACATTCGAGAGGGAGAGTCCAGAGCCGGAATCTGGCCTAGGTCCATTGGAACTCAACTCTTTTCTATTCCCACTTCATGTGCAATAATAATTATACCTTTTTTTTTTTAACTAGAACGAGAGAGTTCTTCCATGTTCAGCCATTGTATCATCTGGCTTATTTTAGCTCTGTCTGATGAAATCCACAGCTATTTTCTCTCACATGCTTCTTCACTCTACTCTACCATTGTGTTAGTTAGTAGCCATAATGATATCGTCTTACACATGTAGACCAGCTCATGGATGAGAAGAAATGCCGATAAAACTCAAGGCCGTTGAATTAACCCCCAAAAAATAGAGTGTGTCTGTCACCTGCAATTCGCTGCATAGTCACCGCAACCTACAGTACGGAGTACATCCACCAATATGGATACCTTGGTCCCTGTCGATCCCCTGTAGCTACGTAATCAACGCCCGTGGTAGAGATGCTTCGTGGCCTCCAATTTGAGTTGCTTCCTCCATTCTAGCTCTTGCAAAGAAGCGCAGCCTCACATTGCGCTTCGCTTGTTCACGCCCAAGTCTTTTTCTCCTTTTTTTTTCTCCTTCTTCCTTTTTTTCTAAATCATTTATATCAACAAACTCGATGCGCAAACCTTGATTCGTAGTATCAATTCTCCTCCACTGCGGTAGCAGCTCTGCCGCGAGTCGCATCAACATCTCTCGCCCATCATGGCTGTCGCAACGCTTCTCGAGCTGCCCGCTAAATCCCTCCGACCTCTCTGGGCCTGGATTAATGCGACTCCTGTTTATATCCTTGTCGTTCTCTTCCTTGCGCTTGTTGCGCTCGCTTTCCTTGCTGTAGGTGTCCTCTGCCCCTCCACGCAGGCCCCGCGCATCGTCAAGCTCACCTCTCCAAGCTCTACGTTATCCTCCATCTCGTCGCGCCAAAGCCTCGTCCTGTCCTCCCTTCCGAAAAAACATACCTCACCAGCCACCCTGCGACCGGACGCACGCAGCCCCAACCTCTGCCCTGCTGGTATGACCGCTGGCTCGCCGAACGCCAGATTAGCGAGCAGCAGATCCAGCCTGCCGAGGCATTCCCAACACCTGATGCTGGAAATATTGATGCTCCCCAGGTGCGTCTGAGCGTCGTCTTTCCAGCCTACAATGAACAAGACCGCGTCATTCCGACCCTCGAAGAAGCAGTTGCTTACCTTGATGAGCATTTTGGTCGTACCACGAGTGCCGGCACTGGTGTGACAAGCCCAACGACCAAGCGACATGTGCGGAATGCCCCTAAGGAGGGCCTCGGAGGATATGAGATCTTGATCGTCGATGATGGAAGCCGGGACAAGACTGTTGATGTTGTTCTCGAATTCGCAAAGGACAATGGGTTGCATGACATTCTGAGGGTTGTTTCACTCGCGCGGAACAGAGGCAAGGGCGGAGCAACTACTCACGGTTTCCGACATGTCAGAGGCGAGTATGTGCTGTTTGCTGATGCGGACGGTGCTTCACGCTTCAGTGACGTTGGAAAGCTCATTGAAGGATGCGAGGAAGTTGTCGACGGGTCGTGTCGTGGTGTCGCTATTGGCAGCCGTGCACATCTTGTTGGCAGCGAGGCCGTCGTCAAGGTATGTCCATGTCCCATAGGTAATCGACACCGCAATCCAACTAACATGGTGTAGCGCTCGGCCCTGCGAAACTTCCTCATGCGATCCTTTCACCTCGTGCTCATGATCCTCACGCCGCCGGCTACGTCGCGCATCCGCGACACCCAGTGCGGCTTCAAACTATTCTCTCGCGCATCGCTTCCCCACATCATCCCCTACATGCACACCGAGGGCTGGATCTTCGACATTGAGATGCTCATGCTGGCCGAGTCAGCCCCCGCGACACCAGTTCTTGGTCACGATGGCAGTGTTATTGGCACTAGTCCCGGCATCAAGGTTGCTGAAGTGCCCATTGAGTGGCATGAGGTTGGTGGGAGCAAGCTCAACGTCATTCAGGACAGCATCAAGATGGCTATTGGCCTTGCGGTGTTGAGAGCGAGCTGGATGCTGGGCGTGTATCGGAGGAGATTGACATAGGATCAAGACATGCACGGGATAGAGAATAGACGTGTGATGCAAGAATCATACTGGTCGTAAAGAACCAACCCGTAGACTCGAGGATAGAAACTAAATCTGATTGAGATAACGTCTTATGCATGCGTGCACTTCAATAACTCGACCATAGGATAAGCCAAAGCATTGGCATACGTTGTACCATCGAGACGGATTCACGCAAGATGTGATCAGAGTAGAATATAGCTGCAATTAATATTAATCTTGATATGAAAGTCTACTTGGATCTCCCAGATTCAACCGTAAATGAATGGCTAGGAACAAGTGTATATGTCTACCCGAAAACCACTCCCGCGCTCATTTCAAAATGCTCAAGTGTCTCATAACCATCCATAAAGAAACAAGGGCCATGTATATGTACAATGCTTCCTCTGCTTGAAATCTCTTGTAGTTTGGAAGAAATCTGAATCTTTGCAACTCGACGTCAAATCCCATGCTAAAGCTCCATAAACGCCACCCGTCTTCATCTTGTTTTTTTGGTATCATTCATCTCACCCTTCCATGCAGCAGAAGAGCATCACTGGAAAGTCTCACGGTACATGATGGGAACGAAAACGATGCATGCCTTCCAAAGAATGAGGACAGCGTCGATGATGGCGAGAGGGATCTTGAAGATACCAGAAACGCCGCAGCCGACGACGGCACAGGCGTTGAGCCAGATGGCAAGGAAGGCGACGGAGAAGAAGTGGTAAGCAAGGATAATAGGACGCTGAAGGATGGCAGCGAGGAGGGCGACGGGGCCGTCGGTTGTGCCGCGCTTGAAGTAGCTGAAGCATCCAAGCTGGAGGGCGCGTAGTTGGCGGTCGTTGGCTGCGAACAGAGAGTAGAGAGCCTGGGCAAGGACATTGATGATACCCGTCAAAGGCTTGCGCTTCCAGTAAAGCTGGTCGAGCGCAGAGTTGATGGCCTTGTCGTCAGCCAGATCAGGCACCCTGTCCGGATGCAGCAGCTCAGAGAGGATGACGACGTCGTTGAAAGCAACGCTCA
Organism: Fusarium sp. NRRL 66182; assembly: GCA_013266265.1. Classification (NCBI taxonomy): domain Eukaryota; kingdom Fungi; phylum Ascomycota; class Sordariomycetes; order Hypocreales; family Nectriaceae; genus Fusarium; species Fusarium sp. NRRL 66182. Next base: position 1,690 of record JABFAK010000149.1, on the reverse strand, counting down.
TGCCGCCGCCGGTAAGAGGATGGCGCATGTTCATGGCGTCACCGAGGAGGATGGCTCCGTTGGCACGTTGCTTCGTAGGAGGGAGCCAGCTGTTGGGCATGCTGCGAGGAATCTTGCCATCCTCGAGAGCCTTCTCGGCCGATGGTCGGATAGAAGGGGGCAGAGCAGGGAGTACGTAGTTGCGGATGTAGCCTCGCACGCCGCCGTTCTCAGGTGAGGCCTCGGGAATGCCTTGAGGCACGTCGATAAGAGCGCGGGTCTCATGGGTGCCGATCTGGTAGAGAAGGATGGGGAAGGCATTGCCAATAATGACATGGCCGTGTCCAGGCTGGGGGAGGTCGCAATCGATGAGCTCAAGAGCATAGAACTTTGAGCAAACCTTGGGCTTGACATCTAGAATCTGCTTGCGCCACTTGGAATCGTAGCCATCAGCGATGATGGTCAACTGGCCAAAGTAGTAGTCGGTGTCCTTGGCACCGGTCTTGTTGTTGTTTGTACGACTCTCGACACCTAGGATCTGATCTGATGCATCTCCGTGCAGCGTCTTCACAACCTCAGTCTCGACAACGGTGATGTTCTTGTGGTTTATACACGAGTCTCGTAGCTTGTTGATGAAGCGGCCATGGTGAAAACTGCACCCGGCTGGCCTGTTGTCACCCGTGCTGTGACCTCCCCAAGCATGTGTGACATTGCCGCTCTCGTCAAGGCCGGGATAAGGAATGACAACCTTTTCGCCATGATAAAAGATGCTGTAGCCGTAGCAGGGCATGGCGTCGATGCCTTCAAGGCAGTGTCCAAGGCCAATCTTCTCGAGCGAGGCGACACCGCCGGGCTGGAGCAGCTCGCCGACGATGCGATTGGGCTCCGCGAGCCATCGTTCGAGGAGGAGGACGGATCGACCCTGGTTGGCGAGAGCGAATGCGATGGTGCAGCCGAATACGCCAGCCCCTACAACGACGACATCGGCTTCGTGGTATTGTTCGCGACGGCGAGTCTGCGCCTCGTCTGTTGTGAGTATCGTAGACATGTTGAAGGGTTATTGCTGTAGAATTGAAAGGAAAGTCGCAGCAGCTGTCTTGGGGAAGAGAAGAGTTTCGATGGGGGAGTGGGTTCTATTAATCGCAGAGATCGGGGGCGGCGAGAAATTGGATGGGGGGTTTTATATGACCCTTGAACAGTCAGGGGGAGGACGTCGAGAAGACGTAGTATTTGCAACGGAAGCTAAAAAGAAGGATGGAAGCGGGGTTGTAAGAAGAATATGCGCTGATGTCTGCTGATGATAAAATATCCTTGTTCTTGCGTCTATCTTGAACAAAGATCGAGCAGGTTGAATTGAGACGTCAGGGGTCACCGCCAATGACGTTCTTGACTTGGGTTGAAGTGAGGCTTGTTTAAGGGTCTACAAGATCAGAGACATTTAGAAAAACATGGCATTCCCTCTTGGGCTGATCGCAATTGACCGGATATGCGCCGTTTATAAACCCTCTGTTCGTCTTGACGATCGATATGCAATATCAAATCAGCTTATACCGCTGTCATTGATTCGACAGAGTCTTCAGGGATCGATTGTCAGAAGCCAGGTCAGGGGCAATCTCTCAGATGAGGACCCCTAGCTAGGGCTGCCCAGAATCTTTCCAGAGGAGCAGCCCACTGTAAAGTCCCTGTAAGATGTCCCCCCCCCCCCCCCCCC